>AYEL01066817.1:0-11679 GCA_000484575.1 Olivierus martensii | reverse complement strand
TAAAGTTTCCAAATACTGGTAAATATAAGTATTTATTTGATATCGGCTCAATACAAAATTATGCGGTGATTTTTACTTAATGATGCAAAACGATTGATTACTTTATCCAAATCGAGAGTTTTTGCGATTTTTCTCTCAATGAATATGATTGCTAAATTGCTTAACCGATCATCAAGCATTCTGTTACGTAAATACGATTTAATAAAGCACATATAGGAGAATGTTCTTTCACATAGGTGTGGCTCACCCTTGGCCCACCCAATAAAAAAAGCTGGTTACGTCACTGGTTAAATATTCACTCCAAATAAGCTATAAATTAGAGAATTGAAATTCGCCGCCCACCGACTAATGTATAAAATACGAATCGACAATTCCGTTATGTTAAAGATGGTCGACGGGATAATCCCAAAGTACCGTAAAATTGATTAAAAATAGATAATAATATTAAAATTTACTTATGTAATGCAAAACTATCTATTTCATTACACGATAAAGTATGATTTGCCGTCGTATTTAGCATTGAGAGTTTTGTGGTCGAGGACGGAAATGGCGGAGTGAGTCACGTGATATATCACTATCCAATGGGCAGCATAAACGGCGGCAACAACCGGGGAAAAGGAATACGGTACTTTCTATATCTAGAGCTTTAATAAGGGCTAATTAAGGGCCGCCATTTGATGATTCCATTTTCGAGTATGTCTGTAATCTGAATGTAATAAATATAATAATCTGTTAATAAAAATTGTTAAATATAAATTATGATATGAAATGTTAAAAAAATTTGTTGTTAAATATATTAAATAATAATTTAGATTTAGTTAATAAAAATTTATTGTTAAATCTAAATTATTATTTAAAATATTTAGATAATAAAAATTTGTTGTTAAATCTAAATTATTATTTAAAATATTTAGGCGGCCGCCAAATTTTAAAATATTAAAATGTGTTCCTCAACAGAAAAAAGGTAGAGAACCACTGTTTTAGCATTTTGGAAAACTAGATCAATTAAATTTACAGATTAGATCAATAAAATTTAATAAATAAATTATTTGAATCTGTTGGAACCTAAGTTTCCTTATCTGTTTTCTTTATCACAGATTTTTGTATTCACCTTATTTCGCAAATTTTATTTTTCTTTCCAATATAGCAACTTTTCTATTGCTAAATACAGTATTTTGTATATATAAATTGCTTACGGATCGTAAAAAAGAAACGTGTTTTATCATATTTCCTTTTTAGATCTTCGAAAAAGCATTAAAATAAAATGTAAAATAAATGAAATAAAATATAAAATGCGCATAATTCTTAAATGAGTGTTTTTTGGTCTATATAACTTTCTTCATTATTTTATTATTTTCATATCTTATTGGTACTAAAATTGAGAACATCAAAAGCAGTCCAGCTGGAATTACTGTGATATGTTAATAAAATACGTAACGTATTAATTAAAATAATAAATTAATCTGAAAAATTTCTATTTGATTAATATAATTGCCCCTAAAATATTTCAAAGTGGAAAATTGATAATACATCATTTAAATTAAAAGTAATTATATACAGCATATATTATATAGTAAATATATATATATATATAGAAAGTGGCAAGAGGGTCGGCTTCCCCGGGCCTCACGATTTTAGGAACCTCAATTTATAAATCAATATGTTAGGAAAAATATATTTGTATATTTTTATACTGTTGGAACTTCAGTATTTGTTAAAATTTGAAGTTCTCTATTTTTTATTTTTTTTTCACTTTTCTTGTACATTTATCACTGCATATTTGTCAATTTTGTCTTTTTTTATTTTTGAAGGGCCTCAAAAATATTAGTTGACGGCAGTACTGGTTGACGGGCCTCGCATTTTCTCTGAAAGTCTCTGTATATATACAGTACACAGTATTCATAATCATAGTTCACATTTCGAAAAGCTATAATTCGGGAACCATTTAGAGGAATGACTTTATGCTTAACATGGAGATTTCTATGGTGATAAATTTTGTTTGATGTAAAAAAAATGTTAGTTGCGAAAATTTCCGCTAGAGCGGTAAATGGCGCTGCTACACCGTAGTGAAGCGGTTCCCAACCTTTTTTGTCCCACGTATCCCTTGATTAGGTATATCAGTTGAGTACCCAAAAAAACTTACCTGTATTAAGGCATCAGATCAGGTAAAGAAAAACATAATTTATAATATGGATAATATACTTATGTTCATATCTTAAAAAATATTACAACAAGTAGAATAAGATAAACTGCTTAAATAACTAATTGAAAGTCTTTTATTTCGATTAAAAGGCATATACAATATATATATCTACAGTATAACCATATAGGGATTTTCAGAGAAAAGGCGAAGCCCGAGTTAACTAATATTTTTGAGGATCTTCAAAAAAACAAAAACATTGATAGAGAGCATCAAATTTTGACAAACTCTGAAGCTCGAACAGTATAAAAATATGTAAATATATATTTTCTAACATATTGAGTTATAAATTGAGACCCGGGCCACACGATTCCTAAGCAGCCGTCCTTCTTGTCCCCCTCTCTGATAGCCACTGTAACCATATATATGTGGTTAATATTAATAGCCACATATATATGTAGTTATTAATTTACTAATATTAATAATAAATAATAAAAATTGCTAAGATATATATATATATATATATATATATACTAATTATAATGATGTAAATTCCAAATAGATGAAGCTGTGAAGCACGTTTCATAAAGATACTCCAAATTGTTACGATTGCAAACTGATATTTGCGGAAAGTGTTGGCTTGTAATTTGCATAACGATGTTTCTCAAGAATGTGGAATGATATTAACTCCATGCAAATTATTAAAATTTAGTTTTAAAATATATAAAAGTTTTAGTATCAATTATTTTCTCTGTTTGACTTACAAAAATTAATATAATTTCAGAAAATAATAATAAATTTAGCGTATGAGAATATTAAAAAAATAGACAAAATACGGTAGAAATTTTAGTAGTTTTTACTGCGCGATGTTAAAAATATAGAATAAAATATTCTAAAAAATAGATGAATACTTTACTGAAGCAGGAAAAAAAATAAAACTTTGCTATTTTTTAAAATATATTATTGGAAAGAAGTTTTATCAGTGATGTTGGCTTCTTCTTCGAGTTTTAATATGGAGATTCTGGTCTTTACCTTATCCTCTGACTACGAAATAGGATACAAAGTCTACGAGGTGGAATATTCTCTCCAGGAAAAACTTAAATGAAAACAGAAATTGTCCAATATTTACACGAAAATTCACTAAAAATCCTAGCCATGATAATAACTTTTAGATAAATATTCAAGATATAATTAACAATAATTAAGTTTTAAAAATTCTTTCCAATACTTAAGAATTCAATAAGTTTTATGAGTTTACAGCAATAAAATATTGTTTATCAATTCATTCAATGAATCCATTCTTTCAAAAGAATAATGTCTGTTTTATAGGTTTAATTGTTAGGGATTAAAATAAGTTTAGTAGAAACAAAAGAATTTATAGTGTTTAAATGATTAAAAGTTTAGCAACTTAGTTTTCTCCTATCTATATCTTTAACTTAATCAAACTAGTTAAGGAATGACATTAAAATTTAGTGTAGAGCGGCTTAAAGTACACCAGTTGGCAAATGATGTGGCGCAAAATGGCCATATATCAAAATGGATACGATCTCTAGAGAGGAGGGATTACAAGAGACGAAAAATTTATGATTTCCCAGATGTTAGAACACGGACGTGCACATTATCCCATGGGAGGTCCCACTAGACGAGCACTTCTCCAATTCATTACAGTTTTTCTTATTTGATATACTGACCAATACAAATAACTGAATGGGGAGGAGGTTATGATAGATTAGATCTTTCTGTTCAATTTTGGCTATCTAGTTTGAGGATAATTGACAACTGTTTGTATTTTTGAGTTCCCATTATTGTTAATAAATTTTTATTCATATTTTAAACCATTATTTTCGCTCACTTTTTATTTTTTTCAACAGTAAACTAGTTTAGTTAGCAATGCTTTCAAAGTACAAAAATTTATATATAATCATATTTTAGAATTTTTATTTTAATTTATTTCAGAAAATAATCCGTAACTGATACGATAACACATGCAAAAATATATATAAAGCATGGATTTAATTAATTTAATTACAAAATATCATGCTGTAAGTTTCTGCAAAGTTGTTTTATGTAAGAAAAACTAAATTAGGCGTGGAAGAATCGATTATTTATCCTAAATGCATTGTCTACAAGAACCATACATAATAATAATATAAAAATGAAAAGCTGAATTTCTTGTGCAAATTATAAAATAAAGAGGAGAGACGAGTCTTTATGCAAATTACTAACTTCGCTTCATTACAGCTTCTGCTCACCTTCGAAATGCTGTTTAATGAAACATTATATTATTATTTTATCTTATCTAACTCGATAATAAAATAATCAAGATAAAGAATGCTATATCCCCTTAGATAAATTATCCTTTTGATGGGATAGTTAGAAATTCAACGACCAAGATTACACTTTATTTACCTCTTGAGAATTTTATAGAAAACCTAAATAATAGAATTGCAACAACGTTCGATCTGCTCAGTAGCCGCTGTTTTCTTTTTTTAAGCTATTTATTCTGCCTTAATGTATTAATATATACTTTTAAATGAAAAAATAATCCTTCAAGACATTTTTCGAATTTTTATTTATAAAATATAAACATAAAATATTCTACTAAATTCATTTTTCTGTTATTAATAATGAAAACAATCAAGAAAACTTGTTGGAAAAGTCATTTTTTCTCATATTTATTTATAGATTGAGAGGAAAACGTTTCAATATTCTAGTAGAGAAACAGGGAAGAAATAATTAAAACGTTAAAGGAAGTAATGTTCATTAACTTTATCTGCTCCTTACCATATGGAAACGGTAAAAGAATTGCATTATTTATCTGAATAAATATAGTTTAATGAATTGAATACTGCTTAAATAGCAAATTTATCACTAATCTCGATAAATTTATTTAAATTTTTGACTCTCTTCCAATATAGGTAGGTATATTGTTTAATTATATGTTACATCAAAACAGTTTTAATGGAAAAAAAAAGTAAGATGAGAACCGAGAGATGAGTGATAGAGAAAGAGAGAGGTGAGATATCTGACTTTCTTCACAGTTTGAAAGACGATACAAACTTAGATAAGAAATATATTTTTTATTCTATGTATTCTGCGGTAAAATTTATAATTTTTGCTAATGCCTGGAATTAGTTAATTACCTGGAGATACAGCAACAGGAGAGGGGGTAAAAAACATAGATAGCACGAGACGAAAAAAAAATACACTTTTGTCTTTAGTTTGTTAACAATGCTGCTTCAGCAGACAGTTTTCTCTATCGTGGCAACATTTTAGAGCACCCTCAGGTGCAATATAAGCGAAAACTTTACAGATTACAAAGCTTTTTAACTGTCTCAGCTCCTATGCTGTCATTGCAATTTCTGTCTAGTGCATTAGTTTAACGTGTAATTGCTGTTGCCTTCATAAGAAGTGAAGGGAAAAAAATTAAGAAAAAAGTAAAGAAGTTGAAGAGAAAAAAATGATTGGAGATAATTAGAGGAGCTTGTTCATTAGCTTCTTCGATTGTTTCCTAATATGCATGTCAGAAAATCATATGCAGTAATGTAACTTTTAGATTATTTATCTTTAAGAGATCTTTATGATGTAACTAATGTTACTGTAATAGCAATATTCTAAAAGTTATCATCAGTTAAAATTAACATCAATCTCAAATTACTAGCATTTTTTTATTTTTAATATTTTTTTATGTAGCATATGTTAAAAATGAAGAAAAATTTCCGTTTTTTAAACATTATGTGATAAAAGGAATTTTTTAATCGTTATACTAATATTAAAATTAATATTTTTTGTTATAGTAGAATTTATGCATTAACAGCAGTTTTGTAGACATAAAATAATATTTTTTTTTATAATATATCTGTTGTTATAGTAATAAAATAAGTTTTCTGTGTCTACTTATATCGAAAAAAATCGTTGTTTAATATTCTAACAGAATTTATAGAGTGATTTTTAAATAATTATGTACATATAACAGTTATATCTCCTCTTCTCGAAGTATAGCTATCAATTTTGTATCAAAATACATAAAGAAAACTTCATTTTAAAGAGTTTTTATCATAAGAAAAGTCAGTTTTTATCTACAGAATCTTTTCTTTCGTGCTACAAATCACTTTAAGAATAAATTTAACTTTGTCAACACGCTAACATTACTGAAATTCAAATTTTGATTCTGACATCTTTGCCTTTTTTTACTGTTCAACTTTACCGAATTTGTGTAAACTAACATAAATACTTCATGAATAAAATTGGTCTTGTTAGATAAGAAAAACCGAAAGAAAAAAAAATGTATATATATAAATATATATATACACATTATGTATACCAATAAATTGCAGCGATATTTCATGGATGAGACAGGAAAAAATAAGTTGAGAAATTTTTGAAGTGCTTCCAAATCTAAATAAATTCTTTTTTTTTCGACCTGGATTAGGTTTGTCAGTCACTATGCCAAATACGGAATACAAATAATGTATATAAGTCAATTTCCGAGAACTTTTTCAAGTGCATTAAGATTGGTTTGTACAAAAATAGTTTATTTGAATTTTTAATGCAACGAAATATAACATTTTCTACAATGTAATGAAGTGACTTAATAAAGTTTTCTTTTCTCATGCATAAGCTACCTTACCCACGTATAAATTATGTTGTGTAGATAACGAAGTTCAAACTTTGATATAAAAAAAAAGAAAAGAAATGTTCCGTGTAATGTATAAATATGTAAAACAGGAGGAGGTTCTAATTTTATTTTTCTATATAATTGGATAAAGTTTTGTTATAGTATCGTAGAAAAATTGACTATTGTTAACATTTTATAAAAGAATCCCTCCTAGAGTGTTTTCGTCTTGCAAGAATGCTTTGTTTTGTTTTTAATTATAAATTTTTCTTTAGTTTTGAAGATTTTTTAACCATTGAATCCCTCCTAGAGTGTTTTCGTCTTGCAAGAATGCTTTGTTTTGTTTTTAATTATAAAGTTTTCTTTAGTTTTGAAGATTTTTTAACCATCCTTAATGAGGTATAACTCCTGAAAAGTTTTACTTTTTCAATAATTGTTCAATAAATAATGAGACAGTAACCATTCACTAAAACTGTATACATATATTTTCATAATACGTACTCGTTTTTTATAACAATTAATAAATTTTATTGCTATAAAAAAGTAATTTGGACATTTACAGTTTACTAACCTTCCTAATTTTTATTAAATTTATTTTCTAAAATTAGATAAGTAATTATAAGATCTCAAGTAACACTTTAATCTCATAAATCTTTAAGAAAAAAAAATGGAATTCGAAATTTATTAAAAAGTTGAATGTCAATTTGTTGATATGAAGAATAAATAAAATTTTCATTTATTCTAATACTAAATTTAATGCAAGTGGAAAAGTCATATTTGCACAGAATGACAAGATGAAGTGCAATAACTCTCATTTCTTCACGTATCCAACTTTTATCATTTTCTGTTTTAACTAGTGTTTAATACATCTACAGAAAAATAAAGAAAAATATTATAACTTTATATAAATAAGTTTTTTTTTTGCTTAAAAATTGTGTTATAATAGAATAAATGTTTTAATATTAAATGAGATAGAAGTGAATATTTTATGAATTCTTTATTAAATTTAAAGAAGTGTTAAAATATTTATGAGATGTAGTGTGCCTATTTCTAACCTCCGGCTATGCAACTCGCTATATGTGGAATGGCTAATGTGTTTGCTTTAACTGTCCGTTTTCCGTGACCGTTCGTTTTCCCATACATATTTAAACGAGTTATGAATTTGTTGTTTGGTATATTATGCAGTTCGATTTACAGAAAACGAAAATTAATTTGTCTCATTTACGTGTATATTTATTTAAAGACGATATTTCTAGATTGAATTTTTTTTATTTATTTATCTAATAGTAGAAAATAATTTAGTTTTGTACAGAACACGAAACAAAAAGAGAAGTACTTTCGATCAATCCAAACGATAAAACTG
This sequence comes from Olivierus martensii, assembly GCA_000484575.1. NCBI lineage: Eukaryota > Metazoa > Arthropoda > Arachnida > Scorpiones > Buthidae > Olivierus > Olivierus martensii. The sequence goes on along the minus strand of AYEL01066817.1, from coordinate 3,561 downwards.
GTCTTTCTAGATGGAATTATGTTTGTCAACTCAGAATAGGATTCGATGTTAAAGTGTTAAGTACTAAAATCTCGAGTGTTTGAATGTGACAGGTCTACATTTATCCGCAGTCTTAACTTCACTAGCTCAAGTGAAGTGTTTTATCTGCGTTAGAAGTAACGCCACCTGAGTCTAAATACAGCCATATAATGCTTTTTCCATCTAAGCTGTTTGTAAGTTTGATCTTTAAGAATTTAAACTTTTATTTTAATGCTATTCTTTTGTTTTTTTTTATAACTTAAAAAAAAAGAAAATAAAACGAAAAAGAAACAAACTCTCAATCATAATTACATTCGTGTATTGTTTAATTTCATTATTATAACAAGTATGAAAAAAAAATATTTTTTTTTTTATATTTGTTTAGACAAAATAATTTAAATTCATGAATTCGTATGTTCTATATATCTTAAAGCTAGGAATATGAATTTTTAAATTATGATTTATTAAGTTTTTCTAGTTAATTTATACATGTTTTTTTTTTTTTAATTTTGCGTGTTTCTGTTTTAAAAATTTAAACTGATAATTTTACCAAAAATTGTTTTGGTTATAAAGATGAAATTATTTATTAAAAAATAACATAAATCAAAAGAAATTTATGTGGAAATAAAAAATATATATATATATAATAATTTAACTAATGTGGTAGAAAATGTTACCAAATTGAAAAACAAAATACGTTTATCTTATTTAGATTGAGAAAAATCTTGTGGGTTTTCCAGATTGAATAGAAAGATGACAATCATTTTGTCCTCATTTCCACTTCACAGTTTTGAACATCATAAGTTTAATACGTTGTAGATATGAAACGAAGCAAACTTTGTATTTAATCCTGTTTATATCGAATCAAACTGTGTGGTAGTAGAGTCACCACCCTATCCAATCAATACGAGTTTTTGGATATAGCAGATTCAGTCCAATGTTGAAAAATACGAGGGTTTGATTGAGGAACAGATATGATATCTCACTCGGTCTTTTTACTGGATGCATCTGAAGTGCAAAACATCAGTTATACAAGGAATCAGCTTTCATGACATGATTCGTTTGGTTGGTTTCGTTTGGAGTCAGCGAATTGTAAGTGGCAATCTTCGAATACCATCTTTTTTTTCGTAACGATAAAAGAAAGCCACACAAAAATTCTATTCAAACATGTACCGAATGATAATGTCTACTTTAGAGACTGATGAATTAAAAAATATGTTTTAGTATTGTAAGATATTATTGGTAAAGATTAAGCTAGTAAAAAAAAAGGAAAAGAAAAATATTCTATTTGGGTTACGAATAGAAATTTAGAACTTTCTGATGACTTTAAAAGTTTAAAGGAGAATATTAATCAAATTTTAAGTAGATTTTATTGATTAATTTAAATTTTAAAATATATTTTTGATCACATATTAAAAACGGAGATTTAATAAATTATATTCCAGGAAATAATATATAATTTCCGTATTTTTAAATAATTTAAAACTATAAAACTTTTATAGTTTCATAAAAGTATATAAATGAATGATTAAAAGTAATCGTTATCCTGTTTATAACGAAATTGATAATGAACCAAAAAGAATTACTAACTTTAAATGAGCTCATACAATAAATTTCACGAATTTAACATAAAATTTATTTTATTTTATGACTGCAACTTTGTCTGTTTATAATAAATTATTTTTTAAACAGATTATTTAAGAAAATATTTTAACGATTTTCAAAATTAAAAAAAAAAATCTGCTTTAAGCTATTTGTTTTTTCCTCGCAGCTAGGAAGTTATGCAGAATAGAGACATGTACAGGGGAAGATGTATAAAAATTAGCGCGCTACAGAATTCATAAAGTAATATATAAAATTGTAAAAAATTGGAATACATTTTCAATTATTAAAGTAAATATTTTATCATTATTTTTATTAATTTTTAATATTATTATTCAATAAGTAACAAAGAATATAATAAAAATCTGAAATAAAAAAGCTTTTAATCATATTTGAATGCTTATAGAAATTTCATTCATCAAAATTTCAAAATATTTTTCAATGTTTGTAATAGGAAAAATAATTTGATTTTAAGATATAATATTTATCTAAAAATAGAAATATTTATTCAGATAAATAAATTAAATTTTAATTTCTATTATTTAAAGTTTATTAAAATAATAATAATAATAATTTGCTATTAAATATTTATACAATTTAGTTATATAAAACTTTAAAATATAATGGCTTATTTTTCCTCATAGCTACAGAGCTATAATAGGTAGAAACATTTACAGGGGTCATAAAACTTTAATCAGTCATTATTATTGACGCAAAAAAAACTTTTTGATAGTATTAAATTGATTTATTAATAATTAAAAAATACATTTAAGGAAGTATACACAAATATAAAAAAACAAACTTATTTGCTTAGATATATTATATAATTAGTAATTAATTTCATTTATAAATTAAAAGAAACTATCATTCTGGCAACATTTATTTAATCCTCATATCATCCATAACTTATTACTACAGTAACACGCGGAGTAATTGTCACTACAAACTTCTATCGAAAGCTATCCCTCTGGGACAACAATCCATCAGTTGACTCAGCTACATCATTATTAGTATTATAACGGCACAAACCGAAAAGATCGATAAATTTAAGATAATTACAGTATAATAACAATCTTTTAATCAATGACATTTAATAAATATCATTTAATTTTACATCATTAATAAGAAAAGATAAATTGAAAGTTATCGGTGAGGTTTGCAAAGTGACCGATATCGAGAGGAAATGCAGACACACACATACATACAAGATCTATCGCTACAAGCATCTCAATCGTGTTATGCCCAGGGGTAAACATCAAACGAAGATGCCGACGTGAACCAACTCGTACCTCGTTATCCAGACTTCCCAAACCTCCGGCATATAGTGAGTGAGGTCCACTAATTCCCCTTGGTACCTTTCGTACTCAAGACTCATTCTCGTCAGTCGTCTCTCTCTCTCTATTTTACTCCATAACGAGGTTTATGCTGTGCAAGGAACCGACAGTCCGTTGCCAGTTGGTGGTTCTAGTTGTTTATTCCGCACCGTTGCTCCTTACATATAGCTAGAGTGGGAGTTGTTCTCTTGAGAATGATACGCTGCAGGCTAAACATCCAGTTTAAGTATTTTCTAACTCAGAAATGGTTTCATTCTGCTGAAATATTATGTGAAATATGCTAAAGATTATGAATAATAATTATTATCGAGATTTTAAATGCCATCGATTACGTTTTTTAAAACCATAAATACATAAAAATGTGTGGGCGCATTTCTGGATATCATAGCGAAGTTTGTGAAAATATCCGATTTTTCTCTTATAATTATTTATTTTTACCTAAGTTAATTTACTTTTTTTATACATATATATATATAAATTTCAATTTTAAATTGTCACCATAACAAAATCAAACAAGAATGTAACGAAAACTATCAGTAAAAAATTTTATAAATATTAATGAGATTTTAAAATGGCTATAGAATAAATTTTGTATTTTAATAGTTTT
>AYEL01066816.1:0-40378 GCA_000484575.1 Olivierus martensii | reverse complement strand
ATTTTTTAAAATATATTTAAATTTATAATATAATTTTTTTAAATATATAGTAAAAATATTCATGATTTCTTCTCAGTATCAGTTTTTGTGGCACGAAGAATTTTTCACATAAGTTATAACGAAATATATATATATGTAATAGATAAATAAATTTTATATCAAAATTCATTACAATCATTAAATTACACACAAAGTTATAACAAGAATTCATTGATGAAATTAAGCATATGTCTGATGCCTGCTTATGTATATAACTCTACAGTTCTCATACAGTAATGAGATAGGTAGGCGATTATATTCTGTCCACTTGGCAATGCAAGTTCACTGGTCGCTCTAATGCTCACAACTACTGAGAAAATTGACAGATTAATGGTGACTATACTATTGTCCCAAACTCCTGGTCTGTCAAGCTGGCAAACATAACGCGATTAGTCACAAATCCCCAGTAATTAACGACAGTGTGTGCACCATCAGACGTAGTTATGTCCTCTTTGCTGAAATCTTCGTTTTAAGCTTTTAGATGATTTTAATGCTTAATTTAATCAATTACTTTTTTTAAAAACAGTTCTCTTATCAATGCTGATGGTTGACTTGGTTTCTTGAATTTTTTTGTTTTTTTTATCAATTTTTTTCCATTCTTCCAAATTGAATGCATAGCTGGTTTCTGTTTAAAATTTGTTATCCATAAGGGAGAGGAAAAAGTAAAATAATCACACTAAAAGCTACACAAGAACGAATTTTTTATTTTTGTTTCAGAATTTGTTTATTGTTAAAATTTGTCCCAGTTTACTAGAAAGATTATTTAAATCTTATTTTATTTTTATGTCAATTTACTAGTTTACACAATTTATGAAAGACCAAAATAGCATAAGGTAATGAAAATTCTAGTGGTCAAATAATAATATATGCTAATTTTTCTTAATTAATTTATTTATTAACAGAGTTGAGTCTGAAAATCTTAATACTAGTATTAATTAAAATTTATAATTTTTAGATAATAAGTAGATAACTTAGATTATCAATTAACAAATAATAGACAATTTAGAATTATTACTAGTTTACACAATTTATGAAAGACCAAAATAGCATAAGGTAATGAAAATTCTAGTGGTCGAATAATAATATATGCTAATTTTTTTTAATTAATTTATTTATTAACAGAGTCGAGTCTGAAAACAAAAATTAAAATAAAAATATTAACAATTAATAAATAAAATTAAAAAGCTTAATAAAAAATTTAATGAGAGATGCTATTCTTTTCAGAAATAAACTTTTCATATTATTAACAATTAATAAATAAAATTAAAAAGCTTAATAAAAAATTTAATGAGAGATGCTACTCTTTTCAGAAATAAACTTTTCATTCACCATCAAATTAGTAGTAGAAATATCCAGAATGTCTTCCCAAATGCACATCAATGAAAGAGGAACAAACTTTGTTTTAATTCATATTTGAAAATAAAATTGCTTTGTAAGTCATATTTGAAAATGTCTAAATCAAATATATATGTGCCTTCAAATATGCTAAAAATTTTCAATGCAACATTTATTAGATTTTTGTATCTTTGACTTTCCAGACTTTCTGCAGAAATCCAGAAATGTGCTTCTATATATGTATTTTAATATAAAAACTGAAGTTCAATAAATCCCATTTTCATATCTTAGTGGCACTTCCTCTGGATCTACTGAAAGCAGAATTTGAACTAGCTTGCTGAGTCCAGAAAATAAGTTAAATATGGAATGAGTAATTATGCCATGTTTTGCTTAGAATGATTTAACAGATATAGAGTTGTGATATTCAATTGAGATATATTTTCACAGAATTTCTAAATAATGTTTTAAAATATTAATTACATAATATTATAGAGCAAATGCACAATTAAAAAATTAGCAAAATTTTGCCACATATTTTTTAATATCATCCATTAAAATTTTCTTTTAAATTTAAATAAATAAATTCTAGAAAAATATACACATAAATGTGCAGTCAATAAATGAATGACTGTTTCTTTACTAGTTTATCTACAACCTATATATTGTCATTCTCTTTGATTTTTTAAGGCCGAACTTTACAAAGAAGATTTCTATGCAAAATCCCTACCCTATGTCAAAATCCTTCAGGAATTGGGTATTTTGGATTCACAACAGAAATGCATGTTTAATCCTTCAGACTTTTGTTTAAATATGAATGTTGTTGGGTCTTTCTATTAATTATGAAGTTTAAAGCTGGAATATTATAAATATTCAGGAAAATAATTCTTGGATGGGTCATGGGGCTCCAGTTGTAATATAACAGTGGATTACAGCACAAAATAGCATCAAAGTATGACACTATTGTGATTTCAAAAATATGCATTAATTTATGACAATTGATATAATTATCAGCATAGATATAGAGGAAAATTTTGCCAGATCTGTCTCAGCAACTTGAATAGTTCCTGATAATTCTGATCAATGAACAAATATTTCACAATTATTTTACATTTAATTGAAGAATTATATTTGATTTTCTGTTAATTAATGCAGGTTAGCTTACATTCTCAGTTACAACAAAATTTCCTTGTATTGTTTTTCTTTCTTTTATTTCACTATTTGAATAATACTTCAATTGAAATATGAAATATTAGATTTTTTTAAATTTTTTTCTTTCAAATTTTCTAACCATCGTGTTTTCAATGAAAACATTATTGTTAGAAAAAATCCAGATGGGAAAATTATATGAATTTTTCTTTCCTTTTATTTTTCTAAATTATGGGAAAATTGTATAAGAAGAAACATTAAGTAATTTCAATAATTATATCCTATAATAGCAAATTTTTCCAAGATTGTTGTCTATTATGTGTAAACTGAAAAATTTAATTAAAAGTTGTATGTAATACAAAAAACTGCTTACCTTCATCAAGATACCATTTGAACACAAAATCTGAAAAGCCCTAAAACAGTTTTTAATAATCTAAATTAGTATTTTCTTTATACTGATTTTTATATTTTATAATAAATATTTTAATAAAATAATTTGATTTAAATAATATCACAGTTAAAGTATATACTAATCAGAATTTTCCAAGAAATATTATGAAAGTACAAATATAAATTTTAAATATGCATTTTGCCTTATTTATATTAAATAAATAAATTAACAATTATCATTTTATTTTTATTTTCCATTACAATAGAATAAAATCCAAACAATTTATTAGATACGAGATTAAGGTAACAAATTAAAAAAGAAAATGAAGTTTGTAAATAATTCAGTTTACTGAATATGTAATAATACATTTTATTTTGAAAAAGATTTCTAGATGAAAAAAATTCTGTTATAGTCTATTGTTTAGTGAAATTAAATTAGCAAAAGATGCAATTTAAAAATGCTAAACACGGCTATGATGATATGATTAAAGTATCAAAAGCCTCAATAATACCATGGAAGCAAAGAATTTCTTTAAACTATAGAATTAATTTGGAAATTTACATTTTGGCTAGTTTAAATATAAATATTCAACTGAAGAGGCTAAATAAGTCAAATGTTTTTTCATCAAGATACCATTTGAACACAAAATCTGAAAAGCCCTAAAACAGTTTTTAATAATCTAAATTAGTATTTTCTTTATACTGATTTTTATATTTTATAATAAATATTTTAATAAAATAATTTGATTTAAATAATATCACAGTTAAAGTATATACTAATCAGAATTTTCCAAGAAATATTATGAAAGTACAAATATAAATTTTAAATATGCATTTTGCCTTATTTATATTAAATAAATAAATTAACAATTATCATTTTATTTTTATTTTCCATTACAATAGAATAAAATCCAAACAATTTATTAGATACGAGATTAAGGTAACAAATTAAAAAAGAAAATGAAGTTTGTAAATAATTCAGTTTACTGAATATGTAATAATACATTTTATTTTGAAAAAGATTTCTAGATGAAAAAAATTCTGTTATAGTCTATTGTTTAGTGAAATTAAATTAGCAAAAGATGCAATTTAAAAATGCTAAACACGGCTATGATGATATGATTAAAGTATCAAAAGCCTCAATAATACCATGGAAGCAAAGAATTTCTTTAAACTATAGAATTAATTTGGAAATTTACATTTTGGCTAGTTTAAATATAAATATTCAACTGAAGAGGCTAAATAAGTCAAATGTTTTTGTAAATATCAAGGATAATTAAATTTTTCCTGCTTGAATGTTGGGTTGATGTTAACATGTTTTCTATTTCTATAACACTTTTGAAAACAATCTTTAATTTTACTAATACACCCATACCTCGCTATATGGCTGCTCTTTATATGGCATTTCGCTATAAGAGCCTTATTTAATTATGGCACTTTTTCGATTTACGGCCCACAACATTTTGTTATACGGCTGAAAACAAGCTGTACAGTATTGTTAGCGACCTTCTGTTAACTCACTCTGTGAGAGTTCCAGTTTCTCCCTTTAGGTGACAATGCTACATTCTGCCTCACGAAAATGAGGAACATCTGGAAAAACACTGTCATCATTTTACTGCGTTTTCATGTGTAGTTAGACATGTTTATTCTTTCTGTTTTCTGGTTGGGTTTTGTTTCTGTTTGTATTAATTGGTGAAATTTTAAACATATTTGGTATGCATGTATTAAAAAGACTGTATTTTGTTATTTAATTAATTCATTAATTTTTTTACATACAGTATAATCATCCTTTTTTAGGAAAAAAATGCCATCGAAATGTTCATTAAAATCGAATATTGATACTGATAAAAATAAAAAGAGAAGCCGAAAATCTGTCATGCTAGAGACTAAACTAGAAGTTTTACGTTGTATTGAAGTTGGTGAGAAAATTGTTCAAATTTGTAAGGCATTGGGACTGGCAAAATCTACCGTTCAAACTATTTGCGATAGAAAAGAAGAAATTAAAACACATTCGCTATCTGCTGCACGTTTAAGTGTCTCAAAATTAACTCGCCAAAGAAGCAGCATTATGGAAAAAATGGAAAAATTATTAGATATGTAGATTGTAGACAATAATCAACGAAGAATTCCAGTGAGCCAAATGAGTATCCAAGAAAAGGCTAAAAGTATTTTCGAAAATTTAAAGAGGGAGGATACTGATGTATCTGCGAAAGATGTAACATTCCAAGGAAGCCGAGGTTGGTTTGAAAAATTCAAAAATCGCTACAATTTCCACAACTTAAAAATGAAAGGTGAGAGCCAGTGCCGATGATGACACAACTAAAGAATATCCCAACATTTTGAAAAGAATTATTGAAAGAGGTGGATACTGACCTGAACAAGTTTTCAATGTAGACGAGACAGGACTCTATTGGAAGTGAATGCCTGAGAGAACTTACATTTCAAAATACGAAAAGTCTGCATCTGGATATAAGGCATCTAAAGAACGATTAACTTTGCTCCTTGGTGCTAATGCTGAAGGGGATTTTAAGCTAAAACCACTTTTAGTATATCTTTCCGAAAATCCAAGGTGTTTTAAAGGGCTGAACAAGAAACAATTGCCTGTCATTTGGAGATCCAACAAGAAAGGTTGGATGACTAAGATTCTCTTTGTAGACTTGTTTAAAAATTACTTTTGCCCAGAAGTAAAACAATATTTGAAGGACAATAACTTGAGCAACAAACATTGCTCAAACTTTATATAATTCAAATATCAAGGCAACTTTATACCAAATAATCTAAATTTTCTAGCCAAATTATAGCCCTTGAAACTTAAACGGCAACTTTTAATGATTAGAAAACAAGAAACAATTGCCTGTCATTTGGAGATCCAACAAGAAAGGTTGGATGACTAAGATTTTCTTTGTAGACTGGTTTAAAAATTACTTTTGCCCAGAAGTAAAACAATATTTGAAGGACAATAACTTGAGCAACAAACATTGCTCAAACTTTATATAATTCAAATATCAAGGCTAACAAACATTGCTCAAACTTTATATAATTCAAACATCAAGGCAACTTTATACCAAATAATCTAAATTTTCTAGCCAAATTATAGCCCTTGAAACTTAAACGGCAACTTTTAATGATTAGAACAAATTTAAACTAATTTTAGTGCCATCTCGTAATTAGAATAATTATTTTTTTATTAAATCATTGATTTAATAAAATAATTGGCACCACTTATTGATTTAATAAAATAATAATTATTCTAATTACGAGATGGTGCTAAAATTAGTTTAAATTCATTCTAATCATTAAAAGTTGCCATTTAAGTTTCAAGGGCTATAATTTGGCTAGAAAATTTAAATCATTTGGTAAAGCATTGCTCATTTTGGATAATGCTCCAGGACACCCGGTTAATTTATCCTAATTATCTGAAGATGTGGAGATTGAGTATCTTCCCAAAAATACAACAGCTCTGATTCAGCCAATGGACCAGGGTGCAATAGCCACTTTTAAGGCTTATTATTTATGCAGAACTTTTCATTAATTTATTCACGAAACCAATGGTGAATCTTCGACGAAACAGTTTTGGAAAAACTACAGCACCAGAGATGCCATAGACAACATCAGTGAATTGTGGAAGGAATTAACATCAACCACAATGAACCATGTTTGGAAAAAAATATGGCCAGAATGCATAAAAACTAATGAACCTAAATTTAATTCTCTTTCTGAAATTTGACAAAACATATTAAACTTAGCAAACAATCTTGGTTTTGAGGATTTGGAAGAAGGTGATTTGATTGATTTGCTAGATGCTGACAAAGAACCTCTTTCAAATGAGGAACTGATCCAGTTAGAAACAGAACGAGCACCTGAAGAAGATCCAGAGCCAGAGCCTGCTATATGCCAACAGCTAACAGCAAAAAACTTGTTGGATGCGCTTTCTTATTTCGAGCAGGGAATAAACATCCTTTTTCAAAATGATCCTGACATAGAACACAGCACTAAAGTATCTTGAAACCATGGTAACCCCTTTTTTTTGTTTGTTTAGAATGTTGAGAACTCTGAACGCTCTTTTAAGAGCGTTCAGAGTTAAAAGCCGTTAAATGTATTCGACAAATATTCTATATTTTAAATGTATGAACCTGAAGATGGTGATACATAGCCGAAAACGTTTGTTCGCTAATAAGTCATTTTAGAATACATCTCTACTGCATTATAGTGCTTGTAATTCTTAATATCTTAATATATAAGAATTATGTTTAAATTATGTTCTATTCCACATAACTTGTACATAGACGATAATAGATTGAGTTGTACTGAGGAGGGACTAAAATGAGTCTGAAAACGTTAAAAAAAAATTGAAGAAATAAACCTGTATAAGTTACTTGCTTGTAGTGCTGAATTTTCGACGTACTGAAATTTAAGAGAAAAAAGCAAGTTGTGTTTAGTTAAAAGATTAAAAATATGTACTCTCTCTTCATTTTAAATACGATGCTAATTGTGCAATACCATTTATCAGTTAAAAAATTTAAGTAATTTAGGCATAAGATAAAAACAATATTGGCATAGTGAATATTCAAGATTGTATTGGATGGCAAGAATTAAGTTAAAAATAATTTTTATAATTTAAAATAACAATTTTTATAATTATTTTTGTTACAACTTATGATTTGATATTTTTCAGCTCATTAGTGTTTTGATTTTTAACACTAATTCCAAATAGTTCATTTTTTTCCATTATAATATTATAATTGCCAATATCTGCTTTTTCAATAATTAAAAATTCATGAAATATAGTATAAGATTCATTTCTGTTCTGTTATATAAAATACATCCTCTTGATTTTTAAAGCCAAAAACTTTTCCTAAAAATCAAGTTTAGTTCCAGACTAGTTTATGTTATACAAGTAAAATTCTGTTATAACGAAATCCATGGGACCATTGCCTCATTTCGTTATAACTGATATTTCTTTAAAATGGAATTTCATATATTTTACCATTTTATTAAATTTACCATTATGAATACTGTAGTGTACATATTGTATGAATACTGTACATCACAGCTTCATCATAAACAGAATTATACTGGTAAAATTTTATGATAAAATTTTACCTGTATATAATAACAGATCGAAAAACATTGTAAAATGCTGATCTGTTATGATGACAAATTTGATTCTACTTCATTCTGGCTGAGTACCAGTGTATTAAATATCATGTAATACCAATTACAAGTGCCAACACAATTCCCTGACCCAATGGTCCGATATATGGAAAGTAATTTTTTTGGTGTAAGATTTTTTTAGTTTTGTGTTCTTTTTGTTTATTAAGATAATGTATAATGTCCTAGTAAACATTAGTAGTGAGAAATCCATAAATTTTGGGCATTTACAACTTATGATTGCTCTGATTTATGACAGCAGGATTTGAATTAAATCTAGTCATAAGTTAAGGACTACCTATATTTAATTTTTATTCATCTGAAAGGAATATCAGTTATCAGTCAGTATTTCCCATAGTTACAGTATTTCTATACATATTCATTTTCTGATGAATAATTACTCTAGTTATCAACTTTCTGGCCATTATTAAAATTAGAATATCTGATTTAAAATTCTAACTTGACTTCAAACAAATATTATCTAAACAACTGCTTATATATATAGTTCAATACTTCATACACCAGTGCTGAATTACTTTTTTTTTATGAATTATCCTAACTTGATTTTGATACAATGTAAACTGATTTATAATAAATCTTCAGTTTTCAGGTTTATATTCTTAATCATTTTTTTTATTTAATTATGAAATATATGCTATTTTTATTTTTAAAAATAAAAATAGCATATATTCATATTTTTATTTTTAAAAACAAAAATAGCATATACATGCTATTTTTATTTTTAAAAATAAAAATAGCATGTATTCTGTAATTTGTAACAAATCTTCAATAAAATCTTATATTTAAATTTTCAAATTGAACTAATAGGAGTATGATTTCAATCGAAGTTTTATTGTATATTATCAATGAAAACATCTGTCAAATCAAAGCTGTTCCAATAATAATAATAATAATAATAATGTTCTTGTTGTTTAATAAGCTGCATTTTTTTTATATGATGTCTAATTTTATAAAAAAAGTAACAATATCAATATTTTAAATAATTCATTTAACTCAATAATTCATATATTTTTGATTCTACTTTCAGGCAACCAAATAAACAGAAAAGAATTTGAGTTATGTCCTTTTATTTTCTTTCAATTTGAAAATAGGATAATTTATTTCAAACAGAAAATATTGAAAACTGAAAATATCAGCCAAGTATTATATTAGTCATTATCTTTCAAGAATTAGATTTTCTAATTCTCATTCTCTATTTGAAAAAAACTTGTGATAATCTGATTTGGACAGTTGTCAAACAAATGTAATTTGGTTAATACAAATCCAACTGGTGATGCCAGAATTGTATATGGTTAAAATTACTTACCATGTATTGATTAATCATTTAAAGCAAAAGTATTTTATAAATAATGAAGATTGGATTTATTTTAGTAGTTATATTTTAATTATTACAACATATACAGTTAATAGATAGAATTCTTAATTACAGCTTATAAATTTTAATCAGAAAAAAGTCCCTTCAGTGAAATGTTTGGGACCTGAATTCCCCCAAAATGTTTAAATAATTTCATTATAACTTTTTAAAAATTTATTCAGTTTATTTAAATGTAATATAAAAAAAATTTCACACAAAACTATTATATTTTTCTTTATCAATATAGAAAGTTTTTGAAATATTTTATCAGTGGCCTTCATCCAACAATTACATAATAATTAGATAGCGTAACCCTACAAACAAATCTGATAACTATATTAAGATATTTTTTACCTATCAGCTTTGAAATTTATTAAGTGAAAAGCTAATTTATTTAGCAAACATATCTTGAAAAATTTCTAGAGTATAAATTTTTAATTTATTGAATGAAAGATATGGTATCAATAATTTGTAAATGTTATTCAATAAAAACTAAATTATATTTTTTATAAATTATCTGCATTAACAATCTTTATATCAATAAGAAATATTAAATGATGGTAGATTAAAACTAGGTCATGGTTGAAGGTCATTACTGATTTTAACAGATTTTACTTTATATATAAAGTTTTATAAATGAAACATTTTACTATTAAATATTATATAAATTATTCTAGATATCTATAATTACCCTGATTCCCATATTTTTAAAAGTCTGCAATGCATCTCTATAAAACGATTCAGGAGGATCAATGCATTCAACTTCTGTTCGAACCATTGGTTCATTATAAGGTCCAATTAGACAATATTGGTCACCAAGTTCTTCCGTGCTAATTCCTGCTTTTGATCTTATAACAGTATAAATTCCACCAACTAAATTGAAAAAATTTGAACTTTAAATTTTATATTTCATTTATTATATTGTATTATTTAATATTAAACATAAAACAATTGAAACAAAAATAGATTATAATGTTCAGCAATTAATTTAATTAATTACTCACCAAGTAAAAAGTCATATTTAATAGTAATTTAATTTGAATATAAATGAACTAAAACTCAATTAATTCACTTAGAACCTTAATAGAAATTTAATAAAAGTACTTTTGGTCAGTGTCACTTGTCAGCTGATTACAACATATTAAATATAATTAAATACAGGAAATAGTTTTCTTGTACAATGAGTGATTAGTTAACAAACATAATATGTTCAAAAATGATGTTCGTTACCAGAATTGTTCATTAACTGATCATCGATTTACCATAAATTTTTTATGAGAATACGATTAATTCGTTCTGGAGATTCAAAAAAATAAAAAATTATATAATTTCTTGCTATGTTTGTTTATAAGTAATAACAATAATATATACATAGCCGTCTTGCATTTTTGTCTATCATCTTGTTTATTTTCCATTTATGGGGTTCAATGTCAATTGCTTTTCTCTCGTCAGGATTTTTCAAAAGTGATTAATAGAATTGTTGATGTAGAAATCCCAGTCTCTATTGACCTCGACTGGATATGGGTGCCATTCTAAGACCAAAAAATCGTATAAACTCTCTTAACTTCTTTAGTAAATCTTTGATTTGTTTTAAGTTAATTTCAAGTTCATTTTAATCAGTAAAAATAACTGTTCTCCGATCCTTATCCATAAATCCATGAATATGCAAGACCTAAGCCTGTCATTCTGTCAATCCAGAGATCCCAGTTTGTTCTGTGAGTTGTTTGTTATCCGAATGTGTGTTCATTGTCTGAACATAAAAATCTTTCAAGAAAATGTTTGTTGTCCAATTTATTTGTTAACCAATCACTCACTGTATGCTCAAAAGTACTTTTGACAAATTTCTATCAAGATCTTTAGTTAGTTTTTAATTATTGAATCAGATTTTTTATTTTGTATAAATATATTAATATAAATATTATTCGGCAATTTTGATTAACTGAAAATATTGTATACAAATTTAAAAAATGCAAAAAGATATTAATATAAATATTATTCGGCAATTTTGATTAACTGAAAATATTGTATACAAATTTACAAAATGCTAAAATAATATTTTATCATGATAATATATGTATCTTTCTATTACAATTAAACAATATTTAATAATTAAGAAATCCATTTATAAATGAGAAAAAATTCAAGGAATTTTTTTATGTCGTCTATCAAATTTTTATTATACAGTTGGTTTCCAACTTAACACAGTTTTGACTTATGCAGTTTCAGATATATGCAGGTTCATAATTCTCTATTTTTGTTTAATTTCCATAAAAGATGAATGAAAAATTCATTAAATAAGTTACTTTTTAGCAAAAACACTACTAATAGTCTTAAATCTTATCTAAAGTATGCTCATAAATTTCATTTGGCAATTCCGTTTACTAACACACTGATTTGTATATATTGAACTTAAGTATTGTTGGTCACGTAGCAACACAACACCGTCCAATGCTCATGGATCTCCACCTCTTGAGGCCTGCAGGCAGGGAGAAAGTGAAGACTAGGGTTAAGGTGAGGAAGACCAAGTGGTTCAAACTAAAGGACACAGTTTTGAGGAGCAGATTTAAGGAAACTGCCCTGCAGAGAGTTTCCATGGACTTTGAGGATGTTCAAGAGTGGTGGAATAGAAATGCTGAGGTCATCAGGTGTACTGGCAGGGAAATCTTGGGAGAAACAACAGGAAAATGCTGGGAAAACAAGGAAAGCTGGTGGTGGAACCAGGAAGTGCAGGCAGCAGTACAGGAGAAGAGAAAGGCAAAAAAGAAGTGGGACTCAACACATGCCCCAGCAGACCTAGAAGTCTTTAAGGTCAGGAATAAGCAGGCAAAGAAGAAAGTGGCACAGGCAAAGGCCAAGGCATGTCAAGAATTGTACGATGACCTAGAAACGCCGGAAGGGCAGAAGAAAATATATAGCATTGCCAAACACAGAAGCCAGACAGCAAAAGATATTACACACATCAAGCAGATCAAGAATGTCAATGGAGAAATCCTGAGGAACACTGGGAAGATACAGGATAGATGGAAAGAGTACTTTGAGGAGCTGCTAAACGTCGAGAATGAACGAAAGTACCATGAAGATGGAATACCAAATGAGGGATTGACAAGAGACATCACAATTTAATTTTTAAGAATTTCATCAAAAAAATAAATAGATATTAATTGAAATATTTTTATAAATTTTCTAATTTTTCTTCTTTACATATGCATACATATTAAAATAAAATTTTAAAAAAGTCGAAGTTATTTTTACAGTTTATAAGTTAATTACAGAATTAATTAACATTTTATAAAATTATAAATTTTAACTCAAGTATTATATATTTTTTGGAAAAGAATGAGAATTTTTTCATTTTCCAAAGAGCATTCTATAAGTTATAGAAGCTCAGAATTTAAAATTTTGCTTAGCAATCTGATTCTGACAACTCTTTATCAACTTTATGTATTTTCTTGCCTATTTTTACTTTTAGTTCTTTTTTTTCTCCTTTCTTTCACTTTAGTCAAAGAGAGAAGTAAAATAAATCTTACTTTTGTCTTTAAGAACAGAAATTTATGTTACCAAAAAAATTTATTATATACTTAATATTTAATTTCTTGGTTTTAATGATCGAACGTATAACAATTTATTGCAGTGTAGCCATTAATATAATTATTTGTGTCATTATAAATGGTAGATTATTCATTTTACTAATTATATTCTCATGTTTGTCTTAAGAGACAAATAAGTGATTAACTTAAACTAAGAATAATTAATATATTTTACTGTTGTTAATAATTTTCAACTTTGGCATTTTCTTGGTTTTATTGGAAAATATTGTATTTTGATCTAATGAATGTAATGTAATTTGTTTCATGGGAAAAATTGAATGTTTCAATCATTTTCATAATTACATTAATTCAATTAACTCCTTGTTATTCCACGTCTCCTAAGGATAATTTTAAAACTTCTTAAAAATTCATTTTCATAGATTTAATTTTAAGTGAGATTAACTACTTTATCTTATGTTTGTAATTAATTAAATAATTTGTTTGTTTATTTTTCTGTTTATCAGAAATATTTCGTATCAAATACAAACAATTTGTAGAAATTTATATAATTATTATTATTTATATTATTTAATTAGAGAAATTTCCGTTTACTGAATTAAAAACACGTTTTAAGAATTGAACAAAAACACTTATAAATTGAAAATTTACAATTTTGTAAATCAGATAATTAAATTATATTAAATTATTTATTTATTTGTTATTTCTATCGTGTTAAACAATTGGATATATAGAGAATATTTTCTTCTATATACAAATTATGAATATTACATTTGATTACTTATTAAAGAAGCTTACATTCGGATGATTATATTCATATATAACTTCTGAAGATCCTACAGTTCCAAGATGAGTTATCAGATTTCTTAATTAATTTAATATAAATTAGATTTTGTTAATAACCTGTTTAATTGTGATAATTGAATAATGAAATCGTTAATTCTATCTTGAATTGAATGTTTTGTTTCAGTTATTTTTATTTATTTTCTCGCAATTTTATTCATTATCGAGAATGAATGAAGAAAGAGAAGAAAGGATAGATTAACCAAACAGAAATCAAAAAATATTAATAAACTCATTCAAACACTAATTTAAATAAATTTTGAAATAAATAATACAAAAATATTTAATTTTCAATTCAGAAAAATATTTTATATCGCTTATTAATTAATTATAAGTGAAAAAATGTTAACTGTTGCATTACATTGTTATAAGTGATAATTAATGACAATTACAAGATCTCCATATAGCACAGTACTCGTATAACGAGACAAAAAATTGCAATAAAGCTCATATAATGCTGCTCTACTGTATGAACTACGCATAACATGTGGCTCGTATAACATGGATTCATATAACGTGGAATGTATTCTCCGGGGGAGAACTGTATTTATCTTAAAATTAATAAAGTTATAGCAATCATAAAATAGAGATTAATGCTTTATAAAATCAATTTATTCGATAAAAATGCAATTATAACAACTAAATGCTATGTTGTATATTTTCATGTTATATCAAAATTTCACTTCAGATGTATAACATAACAAATGTACTCATAGGAACAATATAATACAAAATTATCGTATTTTACATACACTTATATACATTTATGTATCGTTGTTAAGATATATTATTGCTATTGTTAATAAGTCATTTGTATGTCTTTATGACATTATTGATCTACATTTATGTGGCATCGCTATACAGTTATATTCATAATGATAAAAATACATAATTACAATACAAGATTATTATTGTATTTATAAATCAAATTTCATACATGATAACAATTATTAATCTCTTTTTAATTCGAAATTTATGGAATTCTAGTTTTAATTAGATTTTTCATTTGATTTTAGCATATTATGACTTATTAAAGATTAAGTTATTTTAATTAATTAACATGTTTTTTTTTTTTTTTTGCTTAACAAACTCACTTATAAAAGTTAGGAGAAAATATACACTTTAAATAATTCATAAAATAAACATTTGTTATGTTTAATTGTTTAAATAATACAATTTTATTTTGTTTATAAAGTAGCGAAATGATAAAAAGTAAATATACAAGAGTTCCATTTTATGATTTGTAGAAAATACAGCAACGTTAGCAAACATGAAGGTAATCGCACTGTATACATTGTCTGAAGTTGAAAGCCGAATTCAAAAAGTGCAACACAAGCAATTCTTCATCCAATGAGATCAGTCAGCTCATAAATTGTCTGTGTGTGTGTGTTGCGAAACGTCAACAAATTATCAAAATTGCACATTGAATTATTTTAAAAATTCATTTTTTTATTTTTTTCAATGAAATTTCCAATATTTCAATAGAAATTTAATAAAATTATAATTTTTTTATGCTTAATATATTATTATTTGCATTTTTAAATACAGTAATACCCCAGAGTTACGTAATATGTGGGACCGGGAAGCATAATGTAAGTTGAAAATTACGTAAGTCGGGGTGCAGATTTCAAAATCTAATTTCAGGTACATATGCATTAGGTTCTTTATTATTAAAAAAACATGTAGTTGCAATTAAAGACTCTTAATCAATAAATCAGCAAATGAAATATGTGCATACATATATATCCACTATGTAATTTTGAAACAAACAAGTGAGCAAGGAAGCAGAATGAGAAGTTACATATCTCCGAATTTACGTAAGTCGGGATATTATTCTACAGAGTGTGCAGAAAGTAACTGTACACCTATGTATATATTATAGTAATATAGGTGTATAATTATTTTCTGAACACACTGTACTTTATAGTTTTGATGAAAACAAATAATGTTACTTGAATTATAATACTGTGTGAGTATTAATAATACATGTAAATATTTTCAATTTATTTCCTAATTTTTTATATTAAGTTTTGAAAGATTCTTCAAGGAGAATAACAAAATATAACAAACAAGAAGTCTTTATCCAGATTTATCAGTTAAAATTTTATATTTAATATTGATATGTAGGAGAAACTGGTCCAAAATGATTCCCTCAAGCAAAAACACGGAAAAATTCAAAATAAGTTGTTATTGGATTAATTTTTTTATATATTTTAGAAAACTAGTCTTCCGACTATAAAATATCTTAAACACTTCGAGGATTATTCAATGGAAATAAGAGAAAAAATAAAAATTCGAGACCTATGCCAAACGATCATTTTGTACACTCTCCAGTCCAAAATGATCCATAGAGATTATTTTGCGATAAAAAAAGCACAGCAAAAACAAGTTTTATTACATCTACATAAAATGTTATTCCATGTTTATGGAAGTAAAAGAAACATCTGTTAACTAAAATTCTGATACCTTAGATCGCAGACATTGATTTTCATTTAGTCGAAATGGCACATCCCAAAATACTCTGATCTAACATAACAGGAACATAATCGCCATATTGTTTGTAGTAGTACAAGCTTTGTTAGTTTGTCAACAAGTGAAGTTAAAATTTAAGAAAATACAATGGAGGTTCGTTTCACCCCGAAGGATCATTCCAGTTTTCCCTACTAAGATTTGACTTGAAGGTTTCGCGTATGCGAATTTTTTAAACTTTTGTTCTCTCCAGTTTTAGTTATTCGGCATAACAACCTACTTTCAGAAGAATAAAATTCTGTATTCGATTCCGAATAAACTAAAAAAAAAATAAGCTAATCTATAATTTTGAGAAGCGCTGTATTATTTTCCAATATTCAATATTAAATCAATGTACAGTGCTATCTTTTGTGCACTCTCAGCATTTCTAATTATCATCTATCTTAGTTTAAACTAATAATCTCTTCGGTGTGTCATCAATCCCAGATAAATCGCACATAATTTAAATTATGCGCAAAATTTTGTCAGTGATAATGCATATTTTCGAAATTCTCTAAACAAGTTTAAATTCGGTGCTAATTAACGTTATTTTTGGTTACCAAATATCCGAAATGTTTAAATAAAACGTCGATAATGATAATTAAAATGTTAAGAAATTTAGTGGAATGTAATTATCATTAAAAGACGTTACAATGCACCGTTCTTTAAAAAAAAATTCTGCAATTTACAAGAAAACAATGAAAATCAACCGACAGCAAACTCACAATGGATAAAGCTATTTCCAAAGGGAAATAGCAACGTAAACTGTGCTACGACCTTTCTTTCAAACAAATTGGATAGTACAGCAATCCAATGAATACTGAGGTTTAAAGAAATTTAATAAAACTGCAGATTTATCTTTTGTTTCTTTTTTTTTATAGAAAGAGAGGAGTAGAGCGACGGAGAGAGTGAGAGAAAGAGAAACCAGTGATCGTTCAGGTTTACTTCTTGATAAGAGAAGAGCGAAAAAGAAAGAAATCCATTGTCCAACAATTGTGACTAGTTTTGTTCAGATCTGAAGAAAAATTGCCTAAGCAGTACGAATACAACAGATGTCTTACTTGCACGAAGCATCTGCTTCATTCCTAAGTATTGATTCCATTTTTTTCCCTCTTTTTTTATGCTTTGTTGCTGTTATGTCGATATTATCATCATTGACTAATGTCTAATTTATAATTTTTTAAGAAATTATACAATTTCATTATACTACAACATGATGAAGTACCAAAAACCATATTAAATAAATGTAGGGATTAAATTAATTCATCCATTAATTGAATATGTTGACTACATATAAATATTTTTATAATGAAAGTTTATAGTTTACGTGAAGAATTGCTTGTTTTGTTTACTTGTTTTTTTACATTCTATGTTTGAACAATGGCAAATTTAAATTTTTTCTCTCTTTTAAAAGATTTAACTTTATTTTTTTTTGTTAAAAATAAGTTTTTCTTTTTAAGACATAAAAAAAATCAGTTCTTTTGAAGATTACAAAATTTATTTATTTATATAGAAATATCGGATTCTATTGTTCTCGATAAAAAATGTAAATTTTTATTTTATTTTATTTTTTTAATAAACGAAAAGAATATAATTTTTTAATACAAATTTTAAATTTATTTTAAAGAAACTTTAATTTTTTTTTCCTTAAATATCTTTTAAACTTAAAAAAAAAATTGTGATAGGATTCGAAGGAATTGGAAGTTAAAGAACTGAAATGTTAAAATCAGCATAAAGATGCTGCAGGAGTTAACTGAATTATTTCTTAATTCTTTAATTACGTTTTAAATAAAGAAAACTTAATCGCCTTTTAAGAATATTACGTTCATTTAAAAATAAAGAAAAAAAAAAAAAACTGAAAATTAAGAATCCTTTTTAAATATATTTAGATACATTCTAAGTTTCTTCTCTTTCTATTAGATTTGAAAAATTTCGGTTATTTTATCTTAAACCACTTTAAAATTAGAAATTTCAAATGTTTTTTAAAAAAATAATTTTGTTTCTTTTACGTCTATATTTTAAGTTCTTCTTTTCTTTTAAAAAAAAGTGAAGGAACCTTTTAAAATGAAAAATAAAAATAAATTATAGTTATATCTTTACAAAATATAAATTTTAGTTACCTTTTTTAAAAAAAAAAAATCTCTTCAAAAATAAAAAATTTCGGTTCCTTCAAAAAATTAAATAAATAAATAAATAAATAAACTACCAAGGGCCTTTCTCTAAAAATGAAAAATTTATCTCTTTTACTAAATATAAATAAAAAATAAAAACTATTTATTAATTTTATTCCGTCTGAAAATTGAATATGACACGAGAAAAATGAAGAGAAAAATTTTATATAATTTTTTTTTAAATTATCAAAAGTGGATTAATCATATTTTAACTGAAAAATATGATGAAAGCATTTTGGCATTAATTTTTTTTTTAGTCAATGTCTTAGATGGTTTTGTACCTTTTTTAAAAAAAAAAAAAAATCTCTTCAAAAATAAAAAATTTCGGTTCCTTCAAAAAATTAAATAAATAAATAAATAAATAA
Organism: Olivierus martensii; assembly: GCA_000484575.1. Taxonomy (NCBI): domain Eukaryota; kingdom Metazoa; phylum Arthropoda; class Arachnida; order Scorpiones; family Buthidae; genus Olivierus; species Olivierus martensii. The sequence continues at coordinate 21,510 of AYEL01066816.1, read as the reverse complement.
ACTACCAAGGGCCTTTCTCTAAAAATGAAAAATTTATCTCTTTTACTAAATATAAATAAAAAATAAAAACTATTTATTAATTTTATTCCGTCTGAAAATTGAATATGACACGAGAAAAATGAAGAGAAAAATTTTATATAATTTTTTTTTAAATTATCAAAAGTGGATTAATCATATTTTAACTGAAAAATATGATGAAAGCATTTTGGCATTAATTTTTTTTTTTTTAGTCAATGTCTTAGATAGTCACAAAAAGTTTTAATAAATCGAAAAGAGAAAAAAATAAAAGTTTTAGTTAAAAGACAGTAATAAAATTTATATCTGAACTCAAACTACTACTACCACTTTGTTTGACGATTTCACAAACATGTCATTAGACCAGTATATTTATCGAACCATTTCAACAGACAGGAAGAAAATTGAGTAATTACTTGATTGTTGGAACTAGTTTAACACTAAGTTAATTACTCAATGTATAATTAGATATAGCCCATCTCCTTTATGGTTAAAACGACTTTTCCGGATAAAACTTGGTAGAGATGCGGTTTAGAAATGGGCCAAAAGTGCTATACATCAGCGTTAACACCATTTTGAGAGAGAGAGAAAACGACTCGAACTAAAATGGGAAAATACACTAGATATCCCTTTTAAACTAAGTAATAATAGTTTCAAGTTTAGATTGCCAGAATTTTGCATAACAACTATTTAATTGGATTCGTAATTACGTTTTAGATTCTTCTAGGAATAATTATTTACATACTGTAAATGATCTGACAGATTGCTAAGATTTGGCCGTTTGTATTAAATTTGCTAAATATAAATTTTCCTCGGAGTCTGTGTCATATTTAATAGCTTCCTAACTGCAGGTGCAGCTGTTTTATCATTAACTCCATTTGTCGTTTCTCATGAAGTATTGAGAATAACCTATTTGCGTTAATCTTTACGCGGTTGCCGTACTTTTATGTCGAGAAATGTAGATAATATTTTTGTATATTCCTTTCCCTCTCTTTTGCACGTAGAGGATTTTTAATTTAGGAGGTAAGAAATTACTCTAGTGGGAAATGATCTTATATTAACCTTTACGTATAATATATAAAGATAATTACTCGATTCGATGGAACGATTTTAAATGGGATAATTGATGCTGAGCGATAAAACATATAAAACAGTTAAAAATGTTTAAATTTATATACGACGTGGAGGTAGTAATTAGCTACTTTTGATTATTATTGTGTGTAAAGTAAAAATTATAGGGAATTTTAATGGTTTTTTCCTGTTTAATTCTTAGAAAAGAATCTTTATTTATGCATATTTTTGTGTTGGAACATCATTAGTTTCATATAAAATATGATGGCTCTTTTTAAAACTCCAAAAAGTAAAAAAAAAAATTAAGATTTAATTCTTCTTTATTTTACATCAGTTTTCTCCTCTCTATTAATTACACCATACGTTGCTTCTTTTCTTATTATTTCTTTTTCTCTAATGTTAATTATATTTTACTTCTTTTCACTTTTACCTTATTTTCTTTATCTTTATTAATCCTTAATGATAAACATAATTTATCCATTACGCTTTATGTATAAAGATAAAACAGGAATAGAATCATCTATAAATAATTAATGCTACCACTTTATAAGTTATTTAATATAATTCCTGATGAAAATTACATTAAATAATATAGCTGAATAAATTAAATAATTCGAAATAAAATTATTTACTAGTTTTCTCCGAAATGAAGATTCTTTAAATGAAAATTTCCTTTCCAGTCTTTTATTTTATTTTTTTTTTTCCTTTTTTTCGATGTTTTCCTAACTTGTTCGAAAGTGAGATTTGTTATGCAAATCTCCTAAAATTCAAACTTTAATTTCTAAGTTATTGTGTCGTATAGCCTCAGGTGTTGTTTCTTAGTCATACGATCTTTAACTTGATCCATTGTCTTTCAATGATATGCATAATGAATACTGTTTTCCGATTATAAAAAATTCGATAGTGAATATTCTCTAAAGGATTAAAAATTTGTTTTGCCAGACGCAATAAAAGGAAAACAAATGAAATCTAATATTTACTAAAATTCAATAGCCAGCATTTAAAATGTCTCATCCACGGAGGAAATTAAAATTTAACTTATAGCTTAATCAATGTGTTTATTAAGGAAAACTTTTTTTATTTATTGTGAATCCTCTCATTAATTCATAAATCTAACTTACACTTTATTATTATTTTTTATAAAAAAATATTAAAGAATAATCGAAATAAACTTTTTTTATAAACTTTTAATGATGAATCCTCTCATTAATTCATAAATCTAACTTACACTTTATTATTATTTTTTATAAAAAAAATATTAAAGAATAGCGTTAAAATTATCGAAATAATTTATCATTAAAAGTTGTCCATCATCAAATATAGGTGCTGTATGAGAATTTGATAAAATTTTATAAAGGTTTTTTGAAAAACTTACATAGAGTAAGTAACTGGGGGTATTGTGGAATATTATTCTATTTTTATAATTTATAAAAAATTCTAAAAAGTTTATAAAGTTTTTCATGTGTTACTATCTTCTATGGACATTCCCATATATTTAAACATGATTGTCATAGCTATCATGTAATTTAAAAAATTATTTAAAGGCCCAAAAGGTGTGGGTTAATCAGAATAGTATTCCATTTTTTCAAATAATTAGAAAAACAGTATTTTCTTCCAAGTATTTTCCAAGAGTATTAGATAAATATGTACTTAGAACATTCTTTTATTCAAATATTTGTATCATTTTTTTTTTTTTTAAATATGTACTTAGAACATTCTTTTATTCAAATATTTGTATCATTTTTTTTTAGCGGTGAAGGTTTTCGCTTAGAAATAATGATAGCGTATTAGAAAAAAATATAAAAAAGCTTTAGAATAGTTTATAGACTAATCTAATTTAGAAAGTAGTCTGATCATATGTCTATTTAAATTTTAATGGATCAAACGTTAACTTAAATTATAGTAGTAGGACTGAATGTGGCAATATGGAATAGTATTCTATGTTGCCACTACCCATATGATAATATTTGAACGAAGCCTACTCCAATAGAAGCCAAATCTCTCAAAATACGAAGAGATATTATGAAAGGCGCTTCCTAAATACTCTTAAGAAACTCAGAAAATAATTATCATCTTGTCTGTAATCTTTGCAAATCCAATGATTTCAGATGGCGCAAAAGTTTTTGTATTTAATGAAAACACGTTCTCAATTTTAAATCATCATGCTTCCCCACAGAAAACTGAAACTGAGACCAAAATATGTCGCCATTTAACGTAAAAATTCTGCATTATTACAGTTTCATAACACCGCCTCTTCTATGAGAAACCATGCTATTCCATATGATCTTCTTATTCCATAATACTCCACTACCAGTTACTCTATTAATTTATAATGTTTTTATGGAAAATTTTTGATATGTTTTAGCACTCAAACTTTTTATTAAGTGGCGTTTAAAGTTTTTATTTAGAAAGTTCAAATTTATCATAAAAGTTTGCTACTTATACAACAAATTACGCAAAATCGGAACATTTTTGTTTTCGTATGTTTTTAACCCTCATATTATTTTATTTGAAAAGTATATACATGTATAAAAGATAAAACGAAAACATAAAGATTTACTAACGAAAAAATATTATTAAGAGCACAACAACGTCAATAATTTCTCTTAAACTGATGCTATCAAAGCAGATTATTGCTCCAAAGTATCATCTAAACCATGGATCATTTATTTTAAAAAAAGTTTATGATATAAAAAGTGAGAATAATATTTCTTTATAAGTATTTTATTGCTTACGTCTTCGAATATACATTGTTCATTTTTTATTATACTAATAAATCATTAATGTATCGACAATTATGAAAAATAATCGAGATTTTGTAGATGGGAAATTTATGATCATTTAATGTATTCTTTAATATGGATTGATATGCAAATCTACCATATGTAAATTATATTTATCGATCAATAAAATTTATTTTTAGATTTATTATAAAACATATTTTAACATTTTTTTATTATGGGTGACAGAAGACTGCTACTGTATAATATATATATATATATATATGTTATATCAACCTTTCTTCATGCTTTTACAAAAACTATGTAGAAATTCCGAAACATCAAAAGATATTGCTACATTTACACTCTATTTACTTAAATTTTGTGGCATTAAATTGCTAAACTCTATGTAATATCAGTATATTTAATATTGCAAAAACTTGAAGAAAAAAAAAAAATACTTAAATTATTTTTTTATGAAAGTTCACATTTTTCATATTTGAAAATATATATTTAAATTCGCTATTATTAATTTATAAACATATAAAATTATTCACATATACACAAATTATGCATAAATCACAGAAATAAAAATTTATTGCTAGGTCTTTTTATGCTTAAAGTATCCAAAAATATATATATAGCAGTAATCTAGCAATAAATTTTTATTTCTATGTTTTATGCATAATATGTATACACGAATAATTTTATAAGTTTATAAATTAATAATATCTAAGTTAAGAAATTAAAAAAAGCTATTTAAAAAAATAAATCAAAGAATAAAATCAAGAAAATGTATTAAAAAAAAATATCTGGGAAAGTAAAGAAAGAAAACAAAAAACTGAAGAATTTATCGATAAAAAGAACTTGATATTAATTCTAGTCACATCAAGAAATGAGAAGTGGAATCTAAGCCTAAAGGGTATAATAGAAGAAGAGGAAGAAGAAGAAGATAAAAACAAATAATAGAGCGAACAGGATAGGTCGTTATAGAGAGTATATCGTGATATTATAAAGTAATGAGACTCAATGAAATTTGCATTTAAAAATGCTTTAAGATAAAAATAAATTGAAGATCGTTTAAATTTATTTATTTAAATTTCCTAGAATTTTATTTAAATTCACTGAAATTTTAAATAAAATTTCAATCATGTTCTAAAGGAGACGAAATTGTTTTAAGCTGTAAATGTGTAAAAATTTATTTTCGTGAAGTTATATTATATATTAAACCATAAATAGAATTGGTTTAAAACGAACGGTTTATAAAGTGTATATAATGAATGAAAATTGTGCTACTTTGAACTGGATACAGTTATTTATTATAACAACAACACGTGTTTACAGATTCTTGAAAGAATGCTACAATAACAGTTAACTTATATAATTTTTAATGAATTCTTCCTATCTTTTCAAAAGCTTGTATCTCATTAACAGTAATCGCAGCATTTTGTTTGTATAAAAGCATTTTCTACATCAAAGCAGTAAGCAATGTTAAATGATAATTGTGACAAATTTAGTGGTTGCACTTTCTGCTAAATTTGGTATTCAAATGTCAAACGCGTCCTTTCGTTTAATTGCCAAATTTTAAACCCTTTGTATCTTTGAAATAATAGTGATTAAATCAAGTTTGTTTATAGGTTTTTCTTCATATATAATTGAGTTATAGTTTGCGAGACAGATATGTCGATTTTTATTATCTATATAACAAAAATGATACCATAATAAGCTTTTTTATAATAGAAATCATTTCTTTTTTTATTTGATTTTAAAAGTGTATTTATCTCTCGGTGTTTGTTAAAAGAGTGTGGAGGAACGTTAGAAAAGCAAAAGAAAAAAAAAATAGCGAAAAAGGAAAAGCATCCACAACTGTCCATTTTCACTGCCAAAGAAGAAATATGTGAAGAACTGAATCTCAGAAATCACTCTCGCACCATTACATTCCAATACGTTGACCAGCTACACATAAGAAGAGGAAAGACAGAAATTTCAGTATTCGGCGGTTGAAATAAGTGAAATGAGAAGGACATGATGGAAAGAGACAAATTTATTTGATCCAAGAAACACAACATGAAAATCAAATTTTATTCTAAAGCACAAAATTCATACTTCATCGTCCTTAAAGAAAAAAATAACTGAAATAATAAAATATGCCATTTATATACATACAAAAATAAAAATAAAAACATTACATAAATATAAAATATTTATAACGTATATTTTATATATAGATATACATGTAAATTCGTAAAAATTATATTAGCTTTAAGAGAACATTATATAAAAAATTTATTATTGCCATAACGAATTTTACACATATCGATGTTTAAATGAATTTATTGCTTTAATTATCTTGTGATTTATTATTATCTCGTCTTGTCATCATTATTATAAATCCTCTTTTTTGTGTGTGTGTTGATTATGTTAGTAATGATTAATAATAATGTCTAAAAATAAGAAAAAAAAAATTATGATTAACTAACATATAAAAGAAAGTTAGAAACTTACTACTCGTCTTGAATTTTTATTAAAGTTAAATAAATTTATTATATTTTTATTATTTTTGAAACAGAATATTAAAAAATTTAAATGAGCATTTTCAAAATAATAATAAGATTTTTAAAAATAATTATTTTCACTGCCGTTTATACCTATATTAAATTTCTAGTTTTGTATTATTAATGAAGTGTATATAGTGAGTTTAAAAATTAAAAAAATAAAATAAAAAACAATTAAGGAGCGACTTATCAATAACAATAAATCTGAAAAAAAAAATAAAAAATAAAATCGTGAATAATAATAATTCACCATAAAAATTATCTGTAAATGCTTCTTTCAAACAACAATAATGGTACAGTAGAAAATAGCAATTAATATTAAAGCGGTAGTATTTTTCTTATAATTTTATTCTCTTAACAATTCCGTTAAGTGAGTTTCGAAGGAAAAAAAAACAAGCATTTCCTTTAGCAATTATATTCTTGTACAATAAAGAAAGGCTCTCTTTTACGTAACAGGGATCTCTTACTTGCCAAAGTTAATTTCCATCGGAACATTATATTTAAAGACAACACATTTAGATAAGCTGTCAGTTAATAGGAAACAATATTTCTGTCGGAGAACAGTTATCTACCTCTCTTGTTCCATTAAGTTTCTCCAATCCAAAGAGTTACGATTTTGTCTAATCGATAGAAACAACATTTACTTTTGGAAAGTTGACAGACAACTGACCCTTTTTTCACCCAACTGTTTGCTTTCCTCGCAATTATTTTCGAAAGAAATCCGAATGAAACATATACTAGTTAAACATGAAGTATTTTAACTTTTATTTTTTTATTTTTTTTTTACCTTTCTATATTTGTTAACGTCACAGATATAAATCAGAAAATGTTCACGTTTCCATTAAAACTTTAAACTTGTTATATCCTTAACTGATCCTTAAATTTGTGTGTAAATAATACTTTCAAACGTAAAAATAAATATAAAATTTTAATTTTTTTCTACAAAATACTAATGTTAATTAATTAAATTAAATTTTTCTCGTAGAAATAAAAATGCATACGTAATGATAACTTTCCTTTTTCTAAAATTATATATATATATATTTTAGCTGTAATTTTCTCTAGTATCATTACAAACAAGTGTCAAAAGCTTCTACGAACCATTAATCAATTAAAGGTAAGTAAAAGCGCTTTACCTTTCCTGGAATGAAGTACAGGAGGCCAGTTTATCTGCTAACCCTTACACCACTTGCCATCTGCAACCATAAACATGCAGTGTGTATTCGGTTAGTCAACGCCAAACCAAAGCAGTAGTGGAAGCAGCAGCCATCAATTTATGTCAAGCCATTCATCGCTTCCAACATATCCTTGAGCGGATATGCTCGTTCCTGTTGTAACAACTTGGGAAATCATAAATCTAAGCTCAGCTACCAATCTGCTCTCGCTTGGGACTCCAGTCATATCTCAGTTACTGAAAGATAAATGTCCACTGCCGGAAGTTGACTATGATTGGATAATTTACTTATTTACCCCGAAGGTGATTCCATCTTCTTATGTTCTCTTCAAATGATACAGTACGAAACAGAATAGAACCACCAAACCCATATTTCATATTTTAGTAGTACTCTTATTGATTCCTTAACCGAATACACGTTTAGAATGGTTTAATTCTACCTTAATGCAATCAATAAATGGCGATTATGTGTTGACTGGCAACTAAGTTACCTGTTGATAGTGGACACATAATCAACATCTACTTTTATCTCATTAAAGTCTAAATAATTTGCTAGTTCGAATTCGAGTCATTTATTATCTAAAGAATATTTTTCTATTCGTATTGTATAAAAATTAATTAATTTTGCCTAATTATTAAATGATAATTACATTAAGCATCTATTATAAAGATTTTTTATACGTTTAGAGAACCATTCATGTAAGTAAGAGTAGCCTATTCATTGAATTTTTTTGTAATACGAATTCAAGTCATTGAGGTTATACTACTAGACAATCAAGAGTTTGAGAATGTCTAGTACAACTTAGAGCATGATCTGAATATTTAATTAATTAAGTAAATATTATAAATTTAGGTAATTTAATGGAACATGATAAATATAGGATGCATAGCACGAATATCTGAGGTATCAGGATAGCATTGCATCATGATATGAAAACTACAGCATGTAAATAGTAAAAATATTGCTGATATATCTTCTCTTCTCTTCTTATATTAAATATTAAAATATTGATATGTTAACAGTAAATTTAAATTGTTATTAATCTCTTTTTAATCGAATAATAAAGTAATTAACAATTTAAAAAGGAAACTTTTTAATATATTAAAGTATGTACATAAATGATTTCATGTTCAAGAGAAAACATGTTTTGTTGTTTAGTAACGCGAAAAAAATTTTTTTTATTTACTTTACTATATTAATACTGATAATCAATGTTTGTCGACTAGGAATGTATAAAGTGATGAGTAATCAGGAGATTTTTGATAAATATTCCAACAGAATGATAAATATTCTCCTTATCAAATTTTCAATTTAAAAGAAAATATTTATCTTTTAACTCCCTGTAAAAGTTATATTTAGATTTAAATTATGAGAAAACTTTCGAAAAGTTTTAAGTATTAAAATTTAGAATATTTATTATTTTTACAATGATCACTAAAATTTTTATGTGGATTAAAGAAAAATAAAATTTTTGTAATATAAAATAAAAGAAACATCTTTAAATAATTTATTTGAAAATTATTAATTCAGCCATTATAATACAAATATAAAAAACAAAATTAGAATTTTATATTAAATAATTAATAAACGATAACGTGAGAAAGAAAATTTTTCACGAGATGAAATCCTTATAATCACCATTTGGAGAACGATAATTTAAAAAAAATTTTTTCCAAATATCGATCCTTTCTGCGATGAAATATTCATAATTATCTAACTTACTCCCAAAATATGAAGTGATATATCAAGAATTATTTTATATATTGATGAAATTGTCTCTAGATACTTTATCCGCGGAATGTGTTTTTACTTTATCACATTCCTCGATGAAATACTCATCAATTACTGAAATTCACCATAATTAACTTATTCTAACATGAAATTGTAACTATTATCTTACTTTATCATCCAAACTATCACCATTACAACTTTACCTCGATGAAATCATCTTTATTATCTAAAAACATCTCTAACCTTTTCCTTATCATATAGCGAAATCACTATCATTATCTTTATAGCATGAGAAATCATCATTATCTTGTAGTAATATGAAATATCTTCCTATAAAAAATAAAATATCTCGAATTCAGATAAAAAAAGAGATGATAATGCTCTTAAATTATCACGTAAAATAATTTTTTATATGGTTTCTACGAGTAAAACTCATAAAGGGAAAGACATTTATAATATTAAATATTTAGCAACAAGTCTTTATCAAGCCGGATAATTGAATGAATTAACCATCATCGTTATAATCCAACTGTTGAACCGTTCATCCGGAAAACCATAGGAAGCGATCATGGTTAATTTTCCTCATGTTAATGCTTACATTTGTTTGCTAATGAGAGTGTATCCTATCCTTCAACACATTTGCTATTTGCTGATCAACATTAGACAAACAATTCTGCAACTTTGCTGGAATTTCAACAACATTTCATTAAGAAATTCTTTAACAAGTAAAGTATGTTGAAGAATTAAAGTTGGTTCCTTACTTTAATTCTTACGTTAGACTATATTTTAAACTTTTATTACTAATTATCGGTTATATTTTTATTCATTAAATCAGATCATATTTAAATTTTTTTTTTAAGTTATACTAAGTTGTAAAAAATAAATATGGAATATATATAAAATATATTTTAAAAAATGTTTAAAGAATTTTGTAAATTGGCTTCGTACTTGTTTATCACGAAGAATATATAAAATAAAATTTCCTTGAAGAGCATATTTTTCTATAATTTTTCCCTAAAATAAAGACTTTCCATATGCAACAAAATTCTACAAAGTTTACTTGTTTTATAGATATTTTTTTATAAGAGATACTTATGGAAATATTCTCTATTTTTTCCATAACTATTCTATTACTGCACTAGAAAAGAAATATTATTTTACTGATAAAATAAAAACATTCCTATTTCCTGTATCATTTATTTTTCATATTTAAAGTTAATCCTTTAGGTACTATTACTAATAAAAGGAAAAACATATTTTATAATTAATGAAATCATTTTATTTTTTATCATTTTAGCATTATTGGTATATGTTATTAATATAGTTTAAAATTTAATAGAATAATAGTGTTGTCTGGAATTAGTTTTCGTATGGACTAAAACTAAGTATCTTTTAACTTAAGCAAATAAGCAACTTGGTGTAGAATATGTGATATCATTGTTGAGAAACTGAAAAAAAGTAAAAAATTAAATAAATAAATAAACAATTTCTATATAAAAACAAAACAAAAAAAAGCATTAATAAAAATAGCAGAAAAATGTTTCTAAATACTGGCAAAAGTAATGGGAAATCCATAAAAATAACATATAACGAGAATCGACTGTATTTCAGTTTTATTTTAATTAAATAACAGAATATTCCACAATTAAAAGTAGTTTTCTTTCAAACAGATCTCAAATCCATAGAACACAAATTTAATTTTTTTATTTCATTGGGACATTTAAACAAATATGAAATAAGAATGTCAGTGGTCGAATTTCTGCGACAGCCAAGTATTTTTGTCGTTATTTATAATTTAAAAATTAAGGAATAAAAATTATATTAAAATTATAGTTTCGCTAAAAAGACAAAATCCACAGGTGGCGCAAATACAGTCATACCTCGACTTACATCTTTTTCGACTTTACGTCAGTTTATTTTTATAGTTTCGCTAAAAAGACAAAATCCACAGGTGGCGCAAATACAGTCATACCTCGACTTTACGTCAGTTTATTTTTTTTTGTTAATAAAAAAACATAAAAGTCTACTAAAAGCAGGGTAAAACGCGATGTAAATAACGTCAGTGTATTGATGCTGATGCTAATTTCGCTATATGGCTAGATGCTGAGTTTTTACGCCGAAGTTCACTCTTGTTCAACTTTTTACGCTGCGTACAAGTGTATCTTGACCATTCGTCCAATCGGGATATGAGCTGATTATTGAAACTTACAGAATTATTTAGAAGCTTAAAAATGTTATCAGCCACGTTATGGGGTTATTTATAAGAGATGTAGGTCATTTTTCAGAGAATTTATTCGACTTAAGTCGCAAATCTTGAAACGAATTAATGACGTAAGGTGAGACTGTGCGAAGTTTTAGAGAAGAATAATTTTTACACCATAATTATTTAATTACAGTGTTAAAATACAACTAATAAATTCATATTTTGAAATTCCCTTTATGTAAAAGCAAAAAAATCACAAGTTATTTCTACTCGAATATTGCCTATGAAATATGTTGTTTTCTGTTCTTTGACAATTATTACTTTATAATGAATTGTTTCAATAGTGAATATTGCTTTATCCTATGCAATTTATATTCCTTATCTTTCAAAATCGTTCGCAATCTGTATTTTTTTAATAATTTTTGATGAATGATCTCGTTATTGTTTGTAATTTATCGAAGCAAAGAGTTCAATTGTATGTTGTTTTGTTAGTTACATGGAAATGTCTGCATTTATCAACTTATGCATTCTTTTAAATATATTTTCTTGCAATTTATTATTATTAAGAATATTATTTATTTCGATTTTAATATTACTTAAGCTCAAAATTTCAAAATTAATTAATGAAAATTTTTAAACAGTACACTAATAATAAGTATACTGATTCATTATTAAATAAATCTTTATTAATAAATTATTTCTGTTTACATATAATAATTACTTTTTATAAATGCGTTAATTAATTAATTCTTTAATTATTTTGTTAAATTAATAATTATTTAAGTTAAAAATTAAGCATTTTGATAACTCTTCTTCTTTAGTCATATAATTTCCTCCTTTTTTTTCTCTCTTTTAAGAATTGCAAAAGAATGTAGAGATACTTAACCTTGTACGTTTAACTGAGGTTTTCCTTCCATACTTTCCTAGCAATTTAGAAAACACACACACCAGATGTCACGAGTACAAGATATATGGTTTCAATTTCCGAAAGCGAGCAAAATCTCTTCAGATTGATGCCATAGTAGCTTTTTACGCGCCGATACAGTCTTTACCAAAAGAAAATAAAAATACACGATAAATAAGCGCGTCATCTTGTGCAACGTTTACTTCAAACGATAGAAAAGTTCGGCCTCAAAGAGACCCAAGACGCACCTTTGAACTCTTTCTCTCTCTATTTTTTTTCCTCCCCTCTTAACAACTTCTAAAATGTTTCCAGTTACCATGATCTGTAAGAAGTCTAAGTTTTTCATACAATGCAAATGATGCTAATGATAATTTGATGATGTTAAAGTATAGTTGCTTCAATGGGTACTTTAAAAGAATTATTAGCAAATTCTGCCATTATAGAAATTCATAACAATGCTACACTTCAGAAAATTATTTTAAGTGAATCACTTTATTATTATTATTATTATTATTGTAAAACGACATGTTTTTAATAATAATTGTATACATTTTGAACATAATAAATAAATTTAAAAATCTAATAATACGGAAATTCTCTCAATAGATAAAACCAATCTGAAAAATGTATTTCTTCAGAAAACTGTCGCCGAACTTTTAAAATTATATAGATAAAAATTGAAATTTCTTTTTATTAAATTTCAATATAACCTACGAAAAATTTAATATAAATACAGTAAACACTATTTAAATATCATCTAGATTTTAAAATCTAGATATAAAATAGCGAAGTTTACCATTATTTCTATATGAATAAAAATTGTACTGCGAGTATATTAGAGGCGATGGAACGACGATGTTTGAGTGTAATAGAAGTTGAAGAGAAGCATAGACGTACAGAACTTGTAGAAGAAACTTGGAAAACGAGAGGAAATTGAATTCTCGACAGTTACGTAATGGAAAATACTTTGAGAAGACGTCTTCGCAAACATCTACCTCTAACAACGGATTCATAGTAAATCCAATTCCTTGTCTTGACTGTCTTCTTTCTTTCGGTGACTGGTATTATTCTACTGTGACAAGTGAATTCAGTCGTTAAAACAGTAGAAGAAATGCAGAACTCACAACTCACTCCGCTGCATCCTGAATATTTAACTCTCTCTATGATATTTTCATATAAATTTTTCAAACCGATTCTGACATATGTTTAAATATTGTATTATTAATGCCGATACAGTTTATTCAACAAGTTTATTATATTTACAAATTAGAACTAAAAATGTGATAAGATGTTTTACTAAATTAGATTTTATTCTTTCTAATATCTGTGAGAATTTTATTTTAAGTATTGTCTTAACTTTTACTGAATTTCTTTCTTTTTTTTTTTTACTTTCTTTATATTTATATTTCCTCGATATGTCTAGACAGTTACTAATTATCTACATATTTTTAACGTCTGTGAACTTTTACGTATCTGATTTATATATAAAATTTCATTGTTCATCTAAATTTTTCTTGATTAATAAATGCAAATTTTATACTTTCATCATTTTCTTCGGAGAATTGAATAACTTTAAATATATTTATAAACATTTTTAACTTATTTATTCGAATTTAAAAAACAAAAATACAAAATAAGTATTATTTATTTATAATACAATCTTGTTTGTTTAAATGAAAAAGAATGTTCTCAAAATGTAGAAAATACAGAGAAGAATAGACACGAAAACAAAATTTTTTCTTTTTTTTTCGTCATAATAATTAATTAAAAAATAAATAAATTTACTTGTATCAAAGTAACAAAATATTTTGATTTTTGGGAAAGCAAAATCAATCTGGAAACTGGAATTTATTATCTGAAATCAGCATCACGAAGAAGAATATCGTTATAAAATTTCATGAATAACTAAGAATATAAAAATGCAAATTAATGTTATTCTCTTTTTACCTGTTTATTAATCAATCTTGGTTTATTCCTGAACTTTTAAATATTATATAACGTTGAAAATAATTACTTTGTTATTCAAATTTCAGAATTTTAGATGCATATAGTACTTTACATTAATTTCTTTACGTACATGAATAATTATAAATTTCCAAACGAAGCAAAAGTCATTTTTAGTAAGGTGAATATCATTATAATCTTCTACCTTACTTATTATCACTAGTTTTTCTTAAAAAGTTAGTTTTTGTTGATGACAGAGAAGTGATGCTGTAATTGCGGAAGTCGTTAACCAAAGTGAGAACATTAGTATGTGTGCAGGTAAAAAGTAGTAATTTTTGTTCTCTCTATAAATGTTCCATTACCATCTTTTAAATTTTGACACAAATGATCTTATATGTTTTAAGTTAAAGGGAGTAGTAAAAAAAATATATTGTAGTAATAATAAATAAAAATTTTTCTACATTGAAAAATTTTTGCTGTTTATAAAATTTCGAAAACTTTTAAAATTGTTAATTTATCTGATTATGAAAATACAGTACTTAATTTTGTTTTAATTACCTATTCTCGCTGTAAAGAATTGTTAATTAACGAAGACATCAAGTATTTTACTTATCTTGTAATCTAAGAAATTTGTTTTCTCTTAGGAATTTTCGACTTTCATTATTGATCTACTTTAATAATACTCAATATATGTAAAATTTTATATATTTTAAATTCAATTAACCAATCAAATTTATTGTTAAAAAATAAAGTCTTTTGATTGAATACACGAATGAATAGAAAAAAAAAATGGAAATTTGGTTAATTGAATATATTTTTAAATTTATTAAAGTATGTTTTATTACTGCACTTTTTAATAAATTAAATTTGAAAAATAATTTCTAATTTTTTTCCTTTTTATTTTTAACAAAGCGTAGGCCTATGTGCTTAATTGCTGTTTTCGCACTTTATATGAATAATTTAAATTAAATAATATCCCGGAGTTACGTAATAGGTGGGACTGGGAAGCGTAACGTAAGTCGAAATTACGTAAGTCGGGGCATCTACAGATTCCAAAATATAATTTCAGGTACATATGGTATTAGGTTGTTAACTGGCTCTTTATTTACTAAGAGCTGGTTCTTTATTATCAAGAAAACAACATTTTAAACAATTGTTGTTTTCTTGATAATAAAGAACCAGCTCTTGGTAAATAAAGAGCCAGTTTCAAAACCAGGTTCTTAGTAAATAAAGAGCCTGGTTCAAAACCAGGCTCTTAGTAAATAAAGAGCCTGGTTCAAAAGCAACGTTGTTAACTGGCTCTTTATTTACTAAGAGCTGGTTCTTTATTATCAAGAAAACAACATTGTAAACAATTGTTGTTTTCTTGATAATAAAGAACCAGCTCTTAGTAAATAAAGAGCCTGGTTCAAAAGCAATGATTCCAAAATATAATTTCAGGTACATATGGTATTAGGTTGTTAACTGGCTCTTTATTTACAAAAAACTTGCTCTTTATTTACTAAGAGCTGGTTCTTTATTATCAAGAAAACAACATTTTAAACAATTGTTGTTTTCTTGATAATAAAGAACCAGCTCTTGGTAAATAAAGAGCCAGTTTCAAAACCAGGTTCTTAGTAAATAAAGAGCCTGGTTCAAAACCAGGCTCTTAGTAAATAAAGAGCCTGGTTCAAAAGCAATAATTGTAAACAATTGTTGTTTTTGCCAACAAAATTATGAAATAAATATGTAATTATTCTCGAATTTTTAAACAATAAAAACGATAAATTTCGTTAAAATACCAATCGAAATCACAACAAGAAATGCTTATACTTAAAAGAATTTACAATGATTCAAAATCTGAAAAATTAATAAATTAATTCATGGTAGCATTCACTTTATACAGTAATACCCCTAAACAATTGTTGTTTTCTTGATAATAAAGAGTCAGTTCTTGGTAATAAAGAACCAAACTTTTACAATTATAAACAATTATAAAAGTTTATAATATCAAAAGCAATAATTGTAAACAATTGTTGTTTTTGCCAACAAAATTATGAAATAAATATGTAATTATTCTCGAATTTTTAAACAATAAAAACGATAAATTTCGTTAAAATACCAATCGAAATCACAACAAGAAATGCTTATACTTAAAAGAATTTACAATGATTCAAAATCTGAAAAATTAATAAATTAATTCATGGTAGCATTCACTTTATACAGTAATACCCCTAAACAATTGTTGTTTTCTTGATAATAAAGAGTCAGTTCTTGGTAATAAAGAAACAAACAAGTATGTAGTTGTAAATAAATATATGCATTATGTAATTGTGAAACAAACAAGTGGCCGAGAGGGCATAATGAGAAGTTACGTATCTCAGAATTTACGTAAGTCGGGGTATTATATATAAAAATTCGTGAATAATTACATATTTATTTCATAATTTTTCTGGCAAGAATATTGAATAAATAAATTTCTTTTTCTTTTAACAAATGTTTCGCTTCTTTAACTTATATTTCAGTTTCTTTAACGAATTCAATTTGCATTAATAATGAAATTTATCTGACTCTAAACGTAATAATATAATTTCGCTTTTAAAGACACACATATATATCTTTAAAAGAAGACTTCTGTACTGAGAAAATAACAATATTACTTTTTAGTAAGTAACTACAAAGCGTGTTTCCGTAATATCTTTTCTCTCTCTTGGTTCGAAGTATATAAGCATTTACAGTACAGGTTTACTTGAAAGAGATATCAACGAATGCATAAATTCGGTAGTTAGGCCGGTCTAATTACACAGATAGCAGTGAGTTTAGTAGGTAAAATGACACGCATGAGAGAAATTAAAACAGTTGGTATAGTCATAAAGATGCGAGAGCTCTGATCTAGATTTTCTTCAACAATTATCTTTTACTAGACATATGGGAATAACATCAAAATATCTCTTGTAGCTTTTGCAAATTTGATTTGTAGATGAAACATTTTTAGTATTATCAAATATCAAATGTTGATTTATCAAGAGATGAAAATCACCAACGTTATCTAGAAATTTTTTTTTTTTAAATTTTATTTTTATCTTAGTAAATGATAAATTTAAAATTCAGTCATGCATATGAATAAGATGTAACGTAACTTTATATTACCTACAAAAATATTTATTACAAATTTATTACTTGAAATGCAAATTTCAAAAATTAAATTTAAAGAAATATCATTAAAAATTATTCATATTTTCACAGATTTATTGAATATGTTGATAATTATGCGATTATTTTTGTTGGAAATGCGTATGTAATCAAAATTGTTCGCATGTTTATATTGAAATTTGGATATATTAAACATAAAATTTTAATTCACAATCTTGTATCAAAATTAAATTACCTTAAATTCAGTTTGACAAACCGAATTTCATCTCCTGAACTTCATAAAGATAAACTTTAGCAAATCTTAGTTTATCAATGATATCATCATTATAACCCGACAAATTTTAACCTATTTAACCCAACATAAACCTAACTTAATACACTCTGATCATTATAAACCCAATTTAACATGATCTAAGTATTACAAACCTAATTTAACTCGATATGAAATATATGATCCTAATCTAATAAACTGAATATTCTGAATGGAATTTAATATAGTATGAATCACTATAAACTTAATCTAACATAATCTTCTCATTACGAATCTAAAATAATATTTCCTAATCATACTAAACCTAACATATTCTAATCATTTTCATCCTAACTAAACTATAACTTGAATTATATTGAATATAATCTAACATAATCTAACTATCCTGGATCGAATCTAAGAATTGATGAGTTGATTTCAATATTTTGATTATTTATTCGCATTATTGTCTCATAATTACGTTATGATAAACTTGAAAAGTATTGAAAATATTGCTGAAAGATTGTCATTAAATTAATAAAAAAAATTCAGGAAATTTATAAATTATTTAATATAATTAAAATCTTTAATGTTTGATCATTATTCCTATAAAAAATAATTTATAAATTTAATATATATATATTCAAGTTTTTCACGCAAATTTTTTCGTCTTATGAAAGAAAGCGACTTTTTCATTAAAAATTAAATCATTTTAATTTCTTTCTAAAATTTTCAGTTAATTTTTCAAATTAATAAAGATAAAATTTTTATAATGTTTAATATACTTTTTCACCGGGAGTACACTTAACTAACTTTTTTCCTATCAGTCTTTATAATATTCAACTGAGAGATTACACAGGATTATGTCTAATCCTCATTTTGTTCATTCTAATAAATATGATTAAATCCTACACCCATGAGGAAAATGAGAGTTAACAGGGTCTCACTCTAGGGATTTTCGAGATGGAAAAGATGAAGATTAGCTAAAAGGAATAGAAGAATAAGGTTTATATGTAATAAAGAGTAGAGAGTAGCATCAGGAATGACAAATGAGAATATTCTCAAAATGACAATTGAATTGGATAAATGCGAACTGAAAGAATAAAAATTCTTTTCGGTTCAAAACTATGAAAGATATATATTGAATATTTTTTATTATGTGTTTATGTCAAACTTTCTTTTTTTTTATTTTCTTCCGAAAATAATATCAATATAATTTGATAAATTAAGTAAAAATACGAATACATCTCATAAAATTTTAAAAAATTCTTTAATAATAAAAAATAAAACCTTTTGTAACTCTATCGTCTCGAAATTTTATTTCTGGAATCTGATTTTTGACCTAGAAACACATACTTCATGTTTTAATATCTGAATCTTTTATAAAATACAAATTTTTGGATATCATGTAGAAATTTTATTTCCAGCAATAAATAATTTTTATATATTTAATGTTTTTAATAAGATTTTCGTAACCATACTAGATAGAATTACCCATGGCAATTGCTCTTGATACATATTTTAAAATTCAAATTTAATTTGAATAGGATTTTTTTTTTTAAACCTTCTACAATTTCTAATTATAAAATAAGTAAAGTTTGTAAACGGACTAGTAAGTCTGGATAAATATTTAGCTTTCAGATTTAAACACAGTTCTTAATTACAGAAATCTGTATTTGTATGTGCAACAACAAAATGTCACCTGGAGCAACATAGCAAAGAGAAATTCAGTATGTTACTAAGCAACGAGAGAAATGTACACGACATCATTCCGACAGCTAATGAAGACAACTTCTTGTCGTTCTTCCATAAAAATCAAATTAACGTCTTGATGGACTGATGTGGTGTGTTTGTCTGCTGTTCTGCCTATCCAGTCTGACTGAAATGAAGCAAATCTGTTAGAACTGCTGATCTCCTCGCCAGTTGTGGCAAACACACTCATAATTGGTTAAACTGTCATCAAAATGAAATATGATCCTTTTCTCTATTCACTGTTTATTTAATACTAAGTTAATTACGAAAATAGAAATTTGCTATTTAAGATCTTTTCTTGTTTTCGTTCCTTCTAATTATTTCTAATATTTTATGCAATTTTTAACATAATATATTCAGATTTTCATAATGATACAATTTGAATATTATGTTAATAATTATATTTAAAAAAATTTTATTATTTTTTTTATTAATGAATAATTTATTTAAAATATTTTTAAGCTTAAAAATGCTGAAATTTTTTTTTTATTTTAAAATTACTTAAAACTGATTTAAATGTAAGCTAATATGTTTTCATAAACATGTTTTCATACATATATGGATATGTTTTATTTTCTGTAAATTGTTATTTTAATTTTTATGGATTATATAGTATATTTATATAAATTATACGTAATGAATCGGGGGAAGTTGACCAACTTTTTCTTTCTGACCCTGAAATTCATATTAAATTTGAATATTTTCATTTCATATTTTTTTAAACTTAAATTTATTTTTTTTATTAATGAATAATTTATTTAAAATATTTTTAAGCTTAAAAATGCTGAAATTTTTTTTTTATTTTAAAATTACTTAAAACTGATTTAAATGTAAGCTAATATGTTTTCATAAACATGTTTTCATACATATATGGATATGTTTTATTTTCTGTAAATTGTTATTTTAATTTTTATGGATTATATAGTATATTTATATAAATTATACGTAATGAATCGGGGGAAGTTGACCAACTTTTTCTTTCTGACCCTAAAATTCATATTAAATTTGAATATTTTCATTTCATATTTTTTTATACTTAAACTTACAAGTGTTTATGCATATAGGACTCCATCAAAAACTTTGAAATAACAATCGGATCATGATTTATAATTTTTTTAAAAAAGTTACAATTAGTCATCAATCACTCCGAATATTCGAGGTAAGATGCCATTGCGCTTTTGATGATATTCACTTTAATAAATAGCAAAAATGAACTCTTTACTCATCAAATAAACTGCTTGTTCACTATACCATGTATATTTTAATAGAATAAATTATTAAATTCTATAAAATTAGAAGAAATAAATAAAATCAGATATTTAGGTATCGTATATACTCACGGTGGCCAAGTTTTGGCTCATAAGCCATATGCGTCTTTGATACCTTTAGTATAGCTCCATATCATGAAAGTCAATTGTTAATATAGAGCAATTTCTTTTAATTAATAAAGATAGTGGAGTTGTCCATTGTCCATATAAAATAAGCTATCTAAACACTTAGGAAAGTGGATTTAACAGATTTTTATAAAATAAGCTATGTAAACACTTAGGAAAGTGGATTTAACAGTTTTTTTAAGCTATCCCAAACACTTAAGAAAATGGATTTAGCAGTTTTTCTAAGTCCTTCATATACAATTAGTATTAAGCTAATGAATTATTTACTGTGTGGTCCCATGCCATATTTTTCATCATCATTTTTCTATAATATCCTTTATAACGTTCTGTAAGGTAGGTATAAGTCTACCATATACCTGTGAAGCATTGAAGCAATTTATGCCTGCTCTGTTTACGTTATGCTGCAAGTTTTAAACTTTCTTCGAACCGAAGACCTCTGCTAGTGTCCTAATATATATTCTTATCATTTAATTTATGAAAAGAAATTATAAAATACAAAAATTTAAATTCGGCATCTAATCCTGAAGCAAAAATTGCCATCTTTCCCGTTCATAAGGGTGAGATTCAACTTTTAATCACGTGACTTATAATGGCTAAATTAGAACGATATCGAAAGCAAAAGTATTCTTTAAAGTATCCACTACACATTAAATATATTACGTAA
>AYEL01066814.1:0-58902 GCA_000484575.1 Olivierus martensii | reverse complement strand
CTGTTTTGAACTGTTTTTAGAATAAAATAAGCAAGTAGTATTTTCTGAGTTGAGATTGAGAAGAATAGCCAAATAACAAAAATGAAATATAAGGAAAACATTCAAGACCTGGATGGGATCCCTTAGCCTGTAGAAGTAAATCCTGTACTTTTAAAATTTAGAAGAAAAGATCAAAAAAGCAGCTAAAAAGAAAATCACCTTTAGGAGAAATAATACATTATTTAATGTGTTAAGAAATGATAAAGATCATTGACAACAACCAAAAATTAGGACTATATAAAGTACTTTTAAAAAAACGACAACAAACAGGGATGAAGTGTATATTGTTTTTATTGCTAGGTCAATATAAAAAACGAATTAAGGAACATAAATCAGATGTGGAGAAAGGATAGCAAAATATTGCACTGGCACAAAGGCTCTTGAACTTTGACATGCAGGTTGTGTGGAGTGATATCAAGTTATTAAAAATGACCCAGAACCCAATAAGAGGGAAATTTGCAGAGGCATATGAAATTTATGAGAATAAAACAACAAAAATTAATAGCATAAATACCATTGAACCAAATCTAGTAAACATGGCATGGGCCTGGTGTAACAAAGCATTACAACATAAACAGAAAACTGATTTAGTTCTAGTAATTGTAATGCTTTAATAAGTTTTATAAATTAATTTATTTATTTTCTATAAATTTATTTAGTAATTTTATTTATTTTATATTATATGTGTAATTTAGTTTAAATTTGTTTTATACAGTTGAATATTTATTATGCAATTTGTTACCATAGATACTGTTTGAATTTTTTTCATTTTGAACTGAGTTCTAAAATAGTGTTCTAAAATTTATATTGCTCTGTATTGATTGCTGAAAGTACTTCAATAAAATTATTTTGAGTTGAAAAAGAAAATTTTACTTTAATTTTGGATTTTCCCAGCTCTTTGTGCTGACTTTCGACATTTTAAGAAAAGTTTAAATTTAATCTTGGGTTATTCAGAGCAGGTTTTACTCAGTGATGGATTTAGAGATGACTGGTGAAGCTAATCAACAGGCAATTCTTTTGTCCTATCATCAAAATTATCCAATTAAGATTCTTGGTTCAGCAAGATAAATTCCTTGGTAGAATAAGCAGTTTGGCAGTTTTAGACTTAATGTTAAAAGGCTTTTTAATAAAGCTAAAATAACATGTGAATGAGATATAATATATAAGTGCTCTCATCTGTTATAATAAAGCCATTAAGACAAAAAGGTCTTTTGGTAAAAGATACTGTCAGGGAATTGAGGAAATATTTGGCATATTTAGATTAGTGAAAATAATGTCTAAAGGGATTTATTACAAGGTTGTACTATCAACCTGCCAGATGGCAGAATAACTAGTACTTGCAAGGACTCATTAAAGAAACTCTTTCCAGTACAATTTCCTCACTCTGGTATTTTGCCTGTGTTATTATAAGAGGGCACTGACTTTTTGGTCATGCTCTTTGCATATCTTCAGGGCCTGATTTGGCTTATTGTTTGCTTTTATTTAATATCTAAAGTAAGAAGTTTTTCAATATGAATTCCTCATACTTTGAGATTAAGATCATTTTTTTTTACAGGAGCTTTCATACTTCAAAGAATATGCTTATCATGCCATGAGTGAAGATTGAGACCTTGTCAGGAGAATCATCAATAAATCAAATATCAGATAGATTGTGTGTACTTTAAACCTTTTAAGTCTTTCCCAGATGGTATTTTGCCTGTGTTATTATAAGAGGGCACTGACTTTTTGGTCATGCTCTTTGCATTCTAACTTTTGGTTATATTCCATGGTCCTGGAGACAGATAAGAGTTTCTTTCATATTTAGATTCAATATAATAGCACTAGCTTATCAAAATATAGCAAATAAATTAGCACATTAAGCAGTGTCATCACATTACGAAAACATAGCACTAGCTTATGTTCTATCATTCAATCAGCCTAACATCAGCCTTTCCATTGTCTTTAATAAGAATAGTAAGATAGATTTGTCAGAGATGGGATTTTAATAGTTGTCTCTACACTGTAGTCAATTTGTCTATCAATCAAGCATATCAACTCAAAATGGTCTTCATGAGGTGATGTTATTTATTGAGAGAGTAATTGGATACAAGGAAATTGCCTTAGGAGCATTGCTTGATAAACAGGGGGCTTTTGATTCTATTTTCAAATAAATCAGCCTTGAGCAAGCATACATAAATCTGTTCCACAATTGTTCATTGGATTACTTCATGTAGAAGCATAAAGTTGTTTATAGTTTACTTCAGGGCCACCAAGAGGGGGTGACATCCATGACTTTTGTCACGAGCCTGGCATCAAAAAAAGCCTGAAGTGTCCGCTCTGAATGCATGAAGCATTATGTATCTAAATTATGTTTGTACAAAAAGAATAACATTTTGTGAAATTCTAAATGACACAAAAGCCTACCTTGCAAAAATAAATAAGAGGTACCTAGTTGTTTTTCAACTTTTCAAATTTTTTACTTTGATTTATGTTGAACTTCTACTAATAAAAATATTTAAATATTTGTCCATAAAAAAAAATAAAAAATTGACAATTTCAGTTCTTTAAAATCAATCAAGTAATAATGAATGAGAGTTAGCTCCAAAGCTGCCTATAAGTTAAGTGTTTCAGCCTCTATGAGGATTAATATAGCACATCTATTGTAGCACTCCTAGCTGTTGGTGACTATACTACTGGTTTGGTTAAATTTTAGTTGTGGAATTTATTTTAAATTATCTAAATTTTATATTTTATTTTTGAGAGATTTAATTATCATAATTTTATATATAAATTGATATATTCATTTAACAACAGGAATTCTGTCTTTTACAAACATAAGTAAAAGATTTTGTTTTTCTTTATTTAAGTCTAAATTTAAGCCCATGCTTATTATACATTATAGTCAGTTCTATTTATTTTTTATTTATATTACAGTAAATTTCAGCTAAGATATATTGTTCCGGTATCATTCTTAACTGTAATTTAATTTCTCTCAATAAACTTTAATTTATATAATCACTGAATTTATCAATTAAACACTTTTGATATATACTGTAATATATTTGGCATGAACTTCTGTTCAAATTTATTTAATGTAAATCTCATCTAAATAAATCTATAGTGTGTTTTCATTTTTAATTTCTTAGGTTAATTAAATTTAATACTTGATTAAAACAATCAAAGTGCAGCAATGCCTTCATTTTAGATGCCAGTATTATGGATTCCAGATGACATCAGATAATAGAAGCCTTCATCGATTTGCCAAAGACAGTCAAAGTATATAATATTGTATTTATAAAGATAATAGCTTTGAATACTATCATTGACAGTATACTTAGATTGTATTTTTATTATTTATAATTATTGATTTGAATGATTGGAAAAATTCTATATATTGTTGTGAATGAAACAAGGATTCGTTTAGATTATTAGGAAGGACATAATCATTTACCTTAAGAGAACTTTTTATTAGACATAGATGTTATGTTAATTTTATATATGAAGTATGATACTATTCAAAGCAGTCTTGCCAGGGTTTAGGGGTTTAAAATTAACAAGTCACACTTCAGCAAGAATTACAATTCTTCTTCACATATATGATCAGAATATTATTTTTCTCTAATTAACTTTAAAAATTTTCTTTAGTAAAAGAATTGAAAATTCATTTTACATTTGTATATGCAAAAATTAACAAAAGTTGTCATTAACTGATTTGAATACTAATAGTCAATTACAAAAAATATTAAATATTTTAATTGCATTATTAATTAATTTATTTATTTTATACTTAATATAAAAATTAAATTAATAACTATTTTTATCTTTTCATTCTTGTTAATATGGTCTATATTATTAAGATCAAAAAATTTTACTAAATTTAAAATATTAAATATCTTAATCTATATAACGATGAAAAGGAATTTATAGCATAATTTAATTTATATGTATTAGTTTATCATTAGATGTAATTCATTATATTTTCTTAATTTTCTTAGATGTCTGCTTTGGGTTCAAAGTTGTAATAATCCAAAACTGGCTGGAATCCCAGTTAACACTCTTCACAATAAATATTGCTTATGTCAGGATCATTTTCATGAATCCAACTGATAAAAAAAGATTAGCACATAATGCATTATCTGATCAATTATTTAACAATTTTTTTCAAATTGTAAGGAGATTGAATTCTCTGAAATTATACAACCAAAAGACCATGTAGATGAATGTAAAAAGATAGTCGATTTTCTTGTTAGTTTCATTCAATAATTTTGTTCATATACAATATATACTAAACCAATCAATAAAATCGATGTTAAAAATACTGTAGTTGAAATACATTACTAAATAATCAAGATATTTTGATAAAATCTTATGTCATTATTAATTCTGTACTCATGGCTGAAATTAATAAAAATATATTATTTATTTTTGTATTTTATAATATAACTTGAGTCATCACTTAAACAATTAGTAGGAAAAAATTGAATGGCGTTGATAGAAACTGTAAGAAAAGGATATGAAATACTCCCAATAAGTGTAATACAAAAATTATTAGTATTTATCTAAAGCAGAGGAAGACGTTTGAATAGATTCTTTTGCTCTTCCTGTGCTATAACAGAATACAAAAATTACAAATGCAGAAATCAAATTTATTAGTAGTATTTCAGATTCTTTTCATATTTAAAACAATTCACCATAATTGATAAATTAGAATATATATTAATGATAACTATTGGATTTTTATTTTTACATAAAAGTGCTGATAAATTTATGGAATTTCTGAAAACATCCAACAGAAATTTTTCTGCAACATTTTTTTAAATAAGAATTTTTTTGAGTTTCAAAAACAAAAATAAATTGTACTTAATTATTTGATTACATAAAATTATTCCTCGCATCAAGGAATAATATTTTAAGTAATAAATATCCAATGGAAATCAACCAATGTCAGGAATCTTTAATGCCTTTATAGCTGCTTTATGCAAATCATGTAGTTCTGCCACCAACCGCTATGATGTAGTGGCATGCCAACTTTGCGGCGTTTTTTAACATTGTGTTACTATGCTTAACTTATAGGGAGCTTTAGTTAGCTCTGTTTTCAATTTGTCTTATTTCATTTTCTCAACAGAAAATAACAATGAAATTGTTATTTCCTATCACGTAATAAAAATATGCATTATGTTCATTAATAATAATGTTTTTAATCAATTAACCAACAATTGTTGATAATATTCATGATATTATTGTAAATACAAAAATAAAATTCATAACTAGGTACCTGTTATTTATTTTTGCAAGGTAAGCTTTTGTGGATTTAGAATTACACAAAATGTTATTCTTTTTGCACAAATATAATTTAGATAACATTGCTTCATTGAAAGCGGGTTTAACCCTGTGTACTTCCATTGGCACAAGTTGCAGCCTTCCTCAATGAGATTTGTTTATCCTTGCAGATATTATCTAAAGAAAGAGATTTCTGCTGGCAAATATCGAATTCTGAGGGAAAATACATGAAAAATTAAGACTTTTGTTTTAACTGTTTCCCACTTTGATTTTGACTAGGAAAAACTAGAAATTCCGGACTTTGAATAAGAAATGTTTGGCATTTCAAGTCCAGCCTAGGAAATTCTAGAACGTCCGACAAGCATTAGGACATTCTTGTTTTGACTAAGAAATTTTAGTATTTTCTGAATTTGGGTTTATCCTGTAACATATATACTTTATTATCATTATAATATCTGAGTCTGTTGCATGGAATAATATTTTAATGAAGATAATTTTATATAATGGATTCATACTATCAATAGATAAAATTAAATTTATTAATTTCAAAATTATCAAATGTTATCTTCAAAATATTTCTCAGAAATTTCCATTGTAAGATGATTGATATGTTGTGTTATAAACAACAGTAAAATAAGATTATATGACATAACTTACATAGATTAAATTTATATTGCAAGATAAATCAGTTTGGAGTTAGATGTGTTGAAATTTGTTTTTATTATAAAGAATAAAAATGATGTTAAAAATGAAGTGATTGAAAATTACCTTGATGTCCTGCAAGTTGTACCCAGGGATATCTTTGCTTTTTATAAGTTTGAACAAAGGGTGACCAGTGAACAATATTTCTTAATTTTTTCCATGCAGATGGCTGAAACAAATTAAGCATATTTATTATTATTAATTAATTTTATAATTATAAAAATGAATCTGGAAAATTAATTCGAGTATTTGTTGAAAAATGAAAATATATGATTCATTAGTAAAGATTTATCTCAAAAATAACTGTATATCTTGAAAAATGCACAGTTTCATTGAAAAATTAATTCATATAATCTACGATCTATACTATTTTTAAGAAGCCCAGTATGAAGATAATATTCATGCATGTTGTATTAACAATGTATTTTAAAATGATTAATCACGTCGCGTGTATAATTATAATTTGGTAATTTGAAAAGCAAATAAAATTCACTATTATTAAATTCAGATATTCAAATTTATTTTGTTTTTGCAATTTTATTATTATTATTATTTGCATAACTCAACAGATATATCGGACTAAAGTAGGTTTTGCTGTGTTTGAATATTCTGACATCGGTCCTAACAGTGATCCAGACTAATGTTACATATTGACATCACTGTTAGGCTTAACAATGATTGGTGGAACAGAATTTCTCTAACACCACTCAGTGACACCGTTGTTAAAGTAACAACACAATGATGGAACTGGGCCTAAGTTGTTATGGTACCAAACATTGAGTTTACTCATGTATCCAAGTGCCTTTTAAATGATTTTCCATGCTTGATTTTGATATGTTTAGAATTTCTGCAATGTCTTGTATCATGTACTGATGATTTGCATGCACTAATGCCTTTATTTTGTTGCTATCAATCTCCACTGATCTTCCTGAGCATGATAAATCTTTAACATTGAAATCACCAGAATGAAATTTGGCATATCACTTTTAGCATACACATTCCGATAAAGCATTTTCACTATACATATCGCAAATCTTTTTACATGCTTGGGTTGCATTGTTCCCTTTTTTAAAATAAAACAACAAAATATGTTGAAAATGCTCGTTTTGATTTTCCATTTTTAAATTAACATACAATAAAAAAGACTTAATCAATTTGCACACAATTGTCTGAAAAAGTAAACTTGAAATGTCCTCTGTCAAATGGATGATCTCCAGATTGAACTGAAGTAAGTAACGTTTCACAATACGTAAAGCCACCTGTTGTGTGAGGCTGCCGCAAGGTGTCTCTGTAGTCGAATATTATCAAAATGTCAGAATGAATCGTTTAATGACTAGCTTTATTTATAATCCTAACATTGATTTCTATAAAAATAAATAAATAAATAATTAATAAAAATAATAAATTATCTATAATGTTATATAGATTATTATAAATTATAATGTTAATATTTTACCTTAATTTTCTTGAAGATATCAGTTTTTATAAAATTGAAACAGGATTTATTTACCATTTTAAATATTATTTACATTCACTACTAAAATGATAATTAGAGTACTGTATTGTAAACCCAAGTGTATACCACAAATTTAGAAAAGCTACACAAAAATGATGATAACTGATAATACAGTCCTACGATGTAATGATGACGAAAAATATTTTATCTGGATCTATCAAAATTTGATACTTTAAAAATACAAATTTTCAATTGATAAATTCACTGATTTTAACTGTGATTTGTATTCTCCAAATAAAAAATAAATTTCATACTCACGCAACAATTATTAGCCAACAATCTAATCAGATGGTTATTCGATATTTTGTCTTTCATTGACGAGAGACGAAATTTAAAACTGATGTAATTCTGACGAAATGATTAAATATGTTTTTTTCTATAATTCTAGTGGTATATTGTTGTAAAATTATTACTTCTTCAACCTTTGCATATTTTTTCGATAAATATACACTCTTTCATTATTCATTGACTACATTTTACTAACATAGAACATTGACAGAATGATCATTCTTCTCACGAACACTGATTAATCACATGGGATATTTTGTTACACGTCACGTTTCTTACTTATCTTACGTTTATTTTCTGGAAAATAAACTGTACAATGACTTTAGAAAGCTTGTTTTACGTTTCGTCAATAGTGTAGGCGTTCAAATAAAATTCGAGTCAAAATCTGCCAGTCGTAAACATTAGAACGGAAATGACACCAATCAAATTACACAATAGTGACGATAATTCAGGTCAACATTTAAAATGGTCGCTAGTAAAAGTAGGGCAACATATTCTAAAAGAAAGGAGAATCGTATCCGTGCTTTACATCCGTGTTAGCTAATTATTAATGTCACAGTATTAAGACCTAGATGTAATAGCCATAAGTTTATTTTATTATTCGAATCCGAATGAACTTATGAAGTATAAAAAAATTTATTTCCTAATTTAGTTGTATTTGCATTGAAATTAACTTGTAAGAAAAACTTTATAGCATGTTTCATCAGTAATATAGACTTAGTGATAAATTTCTTAAAATGTTGTTTCAAAATGATTTAATGTTAAAATGATAAAATATTTTTTTATTAATTCAGTAGGGCCTACTTTAACTAAATTAACTACAAGTTAAAGTACACTAACTTAAACTCATTAGAAATACAGATGTAAAATAAATCTCTTTGTTATCTTTCTTTTAAATTAAGATTTTTAGAACAGTTTTATATCTGTTGCAGGATAGTCATAGAACATAACGCAATTTTGAAGTTCATTCTTAGCTTGAAATCAATTTCAACGTATAACTAACAGTAAGTTCATTCATAAAAAAAAGATTAATCTTACTTAGGACACACTGTATTTATAGCAATCAGTAAGATCACTTTCTTTGATAGTGACCTACTGATTGCTATAAATAGACATTGATAATATACTATGTTTTCAATCACTAACTCTAATTTTAAATCTTAACTAATAAAAAAAAAAAACATTTATTTTACAATATTAGACAGTATAATATAACTTATAGCGAAACACAGTACTGATTAAATGAATTTTTATTACTTTAAAAAAGATCCTTTGAGTGCATAAATTCTACGGATTAAGGTAGCATTTAAAATAGGAAGTCTCTTGAATCAATTTTATTCCTTTTTTAAATTACAAGTATTTTTACAAATAAATTTTGAAATTTATTTTGATTTTTTTTGTAGGCCTACTTGAAGTTTATATTAAATGCATTTAATTTCAGAAAAGGAAGCATCTGTAGTTTTGTCATTTCTATCCATTCATCTACAACTAGGTTTAACAAAAAAATTCTCAAACTATATTCGAAAAAATTGGATATTACAGACTAAGATGACCTTAAAATCACACAGTCATTTAAATTTTATCTCAAAATCACATATTTCATTTTATAGACATCTTTAAATGAATTTTTACCTTTACATAATATATTATCTGTAACTTAATATTTATTTATTTTTTAAGCAGATTTTGATGAAAACTTGATCATATTTATTATATGAACATTACAATATTTTTCTTTAGAAAATTGTAGTATACAGTACAGTATTATACATAATATAATTTATTTTTCTAGTTTTAATTGTATTTTCTTTTTGTTAAAACATAACTTTTTATTAATGTACAGTACAACAGGTTAAAATTTAAAATAAAAAAAGGTAAATCCCGAAGTTCTGTTAAAAAGAAGAACTAAAACTAAATTTTGTTTTTTAAATTTAAAATACTTTTTTCATATAATGATTCCCTAAATGTAAATTCCATCAACATATTCTATATAATTTAAAATATTCCTTCATAATCCAATGCTATTAACTTATCTTATGTTATTATAGAACATTTTTTAATATAGTATAAAAATTCACCTATACAATTCTATTGATTTAAATAATAATACTATTCCATTTAGAAATTTTCTCAAGATGCAGACTATTGTTATTGTATTTTATAAACAGTAGTTGCGAAATGAATGATTTAGATTTACAGTATTATATTTTTATAAATCAATTAATTATACAGAACTAATAAGATCATTTAATCAATTAGGATGTTACAATATAATTAACATTATTTCATTATTAGGTCAATAAGGGTTACAATGGAATATTCTGAATATTTTGAATTAAAAAATTATTTTATTGCATGATATTTTAATATTTCCTGTACAATATATTGAAATGCATCTGGAATTCATTTTCGATTTCACATATTAAAATAAGTTTCTATTTAAATCAGATTATTAAAGCTAAAATTCTTAACATTCTGGATGTATTATCGTCAACTATGTATATATGAAAGATGAAATTTGAAAAATGGACCAAAAGTAAATGAGTCTATAGTTTGTGTCAAACAAAATTGTGTGAGAATGGGCGTTAAAGGACAGATGTAAAATTGGGTCAAGGAATTGTTCAATTTGTGACAGTTGTATTTTCCAGCTGAGAACATCTGTCCTCGCTTCACGTTTTACTCAATATTTTACAATAGATCAGATTATTATTTAATATATATCAATCTCGTTTAAATTTTTGAAATAGAAATTTTTCTTAAAAATACATCTAAATAATTTTACAGAATATTTTATTTATGATTACAGTATATCTATTATCGGGAGTTTATACAGAAATATATTTAATCTAGTTTAAATTTATAAATTATATACTTACTAACAAATAAATTTTAACCAAGTATTGAAGAAAAAATATGTATTAGATTTTATCATCTGTCTATCACTGTCTTACGTCTTCAAAGTACTGTATTGCTAATAAAGTCGATATTTACATGTTGCAATGACTTATCATGCTCATCACTTGTATATATAAAATACATATCTGTGGGTCGGAGATATAGGACACTACGTCACATTTACTACATTTTACAGGAGAGCAGTTTGAAGTTGTTTACATTGTTCTCCCTTATGAACTACAGGAGAGCAGTTTGAAGTTGTTTTACGTTGTTCTCCCTTATGGACACGTGTTATTTAAAAGCACCGTAACTCCACCAATTATTGATGTAGGACATAGTGTTGTATACTTGTATAACTCCACCTAATTATTGATATAGGACATAATGTTATATACCTGTGGAAGAGGACGAGAAACCCATATGATTGTGTCATTTTGGCCAAAAATGGACATAGTGCCCTATACCTCCGACCCACAGACATATGTTTTTTTAAAAATATTGATGAACTATACAGTAATATAAGAATACATTATTTTGTATACAGAATTGTATTATATCTGATACAGGAATATGAATAAACTAATTGAAATATATTCTTTCATAAAAAATTTCTTGATTCCATTTGGAAAAAAGTTCATATAATGATTCAATAGATAATCAGTGGTTCTCAACCACGGATAAACTACTGAGAAAAATTACCGTGAAAATAACATAATGTAATTAATTTTTCACGGCACATTAGTGTGCCGCGAAAAATTAAGAATGATTTGTATATATATAACTGTATGGAATCATATATATTAATAGTGAAACGTGGTTGGCTGGATATCCCTTTTGCAATCGAACCACTGTACTGATTCCTATAACTAAGGGTATCGTTAGAAAAAATCTAACCTCGTATTCCTGCGACAGCCAAAATTTTTTATCGTTATTCATAATTTAAAAATGAAATAATAAAAATTAAATTATAATTATAGTTTCTCTTAAGAGACAAAATCCGCAGGTGGCGCTATAACTTAAGAATAAGAGCCATTGTGATAAGAGCTAAAAACCACCATTTAATAATCTCGTTATAAGAGTATGTCTGTAATCTGAATGTAAAAATAAGAATAAATATAGTAATCTGTTAATAAAAATTCGTTGTTAAATATAAATTATTATTTAAAATATTTAGGTGTGTCGCCTTATTTTAAATTATTAAAATGTGTTCCTCAACAGAAAAAAGTTGAGAACCATTGAGAAAATCCTATCAAGATAATTCTATTAATTTTAAAACATATAAATAATAGCTTAGATTAAGATAATGCTATAACAATCTTCGAACACTAAAGAGGTCTAAATACAAGTTAAACAAAATCAAATGTTTTAAAAACCGATAGATAATGCTACTTCATAACCCTAACAAGAATTATCTGGAGATCCTGCAGCATAGTAATAATATAGTCTATTATATATAGTCCAGTCTAGTCTAGTTGCCAAGTTTCAAATATCTTAATGTCGATATTTTGTTTATTTTACAATGTTTGACTAGAGCAAATATTTTAAGTTTAATGTTCTTTCAATACTGTATACGCAAATGTATTTTGCGGCACATTACTACTTATATTCTTTTCTTGTCACTTTTTGTCATCATAAGACTCTATAACATTATGTTTGGCGCAGCATGGTCCAGAAGGCTCTTGCGCCATTAAATCCTACAAAACAACATCTAATATATCAAGCCTTTAATTTCTCTTAATATTATTTTTAAAAAATTTTGTTTTAACTATAGTGTGATATTTATAGTTGAAAATATATATATATTTTTTTTGTAGCATAATATAAAAATTTTATTAAAAACTTCCTTTTTCCCCATGAAAAACTTAGCCGAGTTCTAAATTTAATGTTCCCGAATACAGCATCATATCTTATGAATTTTGGAACCTTGAAAAGATGTGGTTTCCATCAAAATAGCTTTCCTGCAAACATTTAATTGTATACAGAAAAGTTGCTATGAAGAAATTAATATTTCTTTTGAAACTTATATCAGTTTAAAAACTTTTAAAAATTTAAAATATTGTATTTTATATAATATATATTTTGAGTTGATATCCCGAAAATTTAGTTCAAAGCATGGCATAAATCAAAATAAGTATTCAGAAATAATTATCTATTTAAATTATTAAACAAGCATAATTCGTAGAATTCAAGAGCATCATGGAAACTGTTTAGAAGAAATTTTTAATTTAATTTGTTGAGAAATATAATAAATTTTTATAATCATATAAACTAAAAAGGAGTATCAAAAATCAGTCATTAATACAATTTCTCCCATCACTTATTTTCATGAATTAATCAATCATTCTATTCTGGTCAAACTATATTTTTTAAATGATTATGATACAATTGAAATTATTATAGTATCTTTATTATAATAATTATATAGGCCCTTCGTTAACTTTCTCATTTTTAAAATGTTGATGAACATTGTAAATAATCTCTCTTCCCTGGTGATAAGTTAATTTTCCCTGTCCTAAACTCGAAGTACTCTCTACCATAAATAAAAAGCCAATTAACCAAGAAAGCAAAATTTACTGTCATCCATCACTGACAATACAATTCGATCAGTACTCGTTTCTCATTAGTTAAAAACGAAAGAAAACTACATATACAGACTATAAATATCTCTTAAAATATTAAAAGAAATAAATGCCGATATATTTATTTGCAATCCTATAATGTTCATCAATTACAATTTTAGAAGGAATAAAGTTTATTGACGTCTTAGATCAATATGAAAAAAATTCAATATTAAAAACCAGCTCGTAGAAATTCACTAAATATTGTGAATGTCTCTTCTACATACTATGTATCATGTACATGTATTAGATCTGAACGAATTTATACTCTATATCAGATCTTCATAGCTAACGTGCTTCCAAAAGTGAAGAGCGATGACTATGCATAATGTAAGTATGAATAAATCATATATAATGATAACTGTAAGGACATCATTGTAATATTCGATATTAGCTCTGCTGCTGACATCTGTTGAGAAATATTACAATTATTTTGAATTATTTTTATATATACTGTATGCTACAGATCTACAATTCTTTTTAATTAACATTTAGCTAATACAGTACTCTGCATTTTAATTCTGAAGTAATACTGTATTAAATATACTTAGAATATAATGAATTAATGCTATATTTGCCAAAAAAAGCAAAAACATAAAAATGCAAGAAAAGTTTAATTTATTGTCATGCGTTCTAATTTTTTATAAATTACTGTAATGGTATGTATTTGGAACTAAGTTTAAAAAAATCTCTATTAAAGAAAGGATTTAAGTATTATTGAAATAAATATACAAATACTTCTAATTTATAATAATGAAAAATTATTCATATTACTGACAGATATCATATATCAAAAAAATTAATCTTTATATAAATCATTTTATAGAATCCTTTAGAAAATTCACACATTAATACAATTATATTTAATTCAGTAGAACTTTTTCAAACATGATTATAACGGAACTAATACAATGGTTGAATGTTACTAGGCATTTTTATTAAATATAGACTATTTGAGAGCATGAAAAATAAGCAGAATTAAATATTCAAAATAATATTCTTAAATTCTTACATAATAAAAATTATATACTTTTCATCATTAAATAGACAAAAAAATATGAATTTTAAATTAGGGACAGTGTAGTAGTACTGTATCTAATATGTTTGATTCCCGCCTTTTAGCGAAAATATCAAATCCAAATTACTCAGCCCCAATAGTTCAATTTTGACAATTTTTTTTTTTTTTTTGTTTGATTTACCTTCCGAGACTTTCATGACTACAGCTAAAATTTTCTTTGGTGTTCTGTAGCTCCCTCATTTGCATATAACAAACATTTTGAAATAATGGAGAAATATCACCAGGAATTCCAGTATAAACCATTACAGTAATTTACAGCGCGCTGGTTTAATTTCGATAAGACTGAAATTTCTAAAATGAATAAAATATTATTTAAATTCTGAAATAAATTAATTATTATTTAAATATAACATTTATGTAGCCTCAATGTGCCGAATGCAAACTGAACTCTTGAGCCGGGGAACAGTCAACATTTTTTCAATCAAAAAAGACAGAAATTGAAGTCAAATAACAAAAAGAAGTATACAAACATAAATAGGAAGTAAACTATGATAATTTAAAGCAAAATTTATAATGAGATTGAGATTTAGTTTTCTAAAAGATGCGATTAAAGATTCAAAACAAGAGAAAATAGTAACAGCAACACTTCTGGCATGGGAGTTCGCACATGCGCAGAAACATGGACTCCACAGGCTTATACCTTTATTATATATGATATAATTATTTGATTTTAAAAATATTTGGCACTATACTAGTAGTACGTATTTACCAAAGCAGGCAGCAATAATCTGCAGTCTTGATTAAAAAATTTCAGTGATTTTCTCACAACGTATTTTTCAAGAGGAATAGATTTTCCAGCAAGTCTTTGTTTCAAACTTGGCACTTTTCTAAAATATTAAAAGGAAATAAAATTAAATTATAAAATTAATTTTTTAAATAATAAAAATTCATATTAAAAAATATTCAGTAATAATAATGTTAGGAATTTAGGTTAAATATATTATCAACAATTGCATAATTCTAATCAAATTAAAAAACTTATAATCAGCCAAAGTAAGATGAAAATTTACTATAATATAATTTAATTTACTATAATTTACTAATTATCCTTTCAATTAGAATAATGCCATTTATAATTTGATGATGCATAATTACAAACATATGACTTGGTTCATTTGAGAAATTCCATAAATCCACTTTAAAACTGTTTCAAAACTAAAAAGCAAAACTGTTTTCCAAAAATATATAAATCTCAAATTTTTCTATTATTTTAAAAATTTAACATATGAAATATTCAATATATTTGCTATGCTAATTTTATTTTTTTTATCTAAAACAAATCTTAAAAATTTGTGAAATTATTTTAATAGCAGCAAATGCTTAGAGTTTCTCAAGTGACCAATTCATATGCAATTTTTTTTAAATATATTACAAGATCAGCATAAATTTAATTTTTGCTAGATTCTATAATAAATTATATATACAACATGATGAAAAATATTGATTTTTATGTAAATTCAAATAAAAAAAATGTTTGCAAACAATTCAAATGAAATCTATATAAATTAAAAATATAAATTATAATGAAAGCAAAGCTCTTATTTAATATCATACTAAACAAATTCTCTTTCCTTTTATTCTGGAATGTTTTTAATTATACAAACATTTCACTAAATATTAAATCTAAAGAATAGCTAAAATATAAAATTCAGATACAGGTAATTGTACCAGTACAGTGTCATCAATGTCATTATTGTTTGAATTTTGATACAATTGATGAAGTGAATATTGATAAAATTATTTGAATTTTATAATATAAATGTTTTTTTCAGTTCATGTTCCAAATTTAAGAGAATAAAAAACTATTTATTATTAGCAATGTGTATGCACAATGTAGCCTATGCATAACTTGAAAAACAATTATTCTATTTTAGGGAAATCTGTTTTATTTGCATGCTAGTTTTTCTACAGTTTCAATCATTCAATTGTTTTTTAATAATTTTTGAAAGATTTGTGAACTTGAAATTTTCTTGTCTTTTTGCTTTTCAATTTGAAAATTCTTTTTTCAAGATATATTGAAATTCATATTTCTGTATATCATGTATATTATAAGTGTTGCAGATTGTTATGTAAACTTTCAATGAACTATCTGCAGCAAGAACTTATTTGAATAGAAAATTATTCCAAATATTAACTTTATTTGTTATTATTTTGAAATCTTATATTAATATTGAATTTAATATTTTTTTTAAATGCTTGTTCATTTTGTGTGATAATTGTTAAAGTATACAACTGAAAGCTTATTTATCAATAGAAGTGCCCAATAATTTAAATAATTCTTCATTACAATTAATTTTCTTGAAAATAATTGCACTCATAAGAATAAGTTTAGGAGTGCATGTTTAATGTGCATAATCTTTTAACAGAGACAGAGCTGTCACCAAGATGATTACATAGGAAGTGGAAATTTTTTTGAACTGATTGAAATCTATTTCCATTCAATCATTCAACCCTAATATAATCAGAAATATAAGTAAGCATAATTAACAAACTAGTCAATGGCAAGCTGGTTAGAAATGGAAGAATTTATCTATCTCATTATCTATGGGATAACTTATAAAATTTCATCAGTAGTTGGTTTTTTTTTTATTAATCATTTCCCATGAACATTTAAAAGTATTTCCATCATCATTTTTATATTATTAATATTTTATGCTTCCTACTTTTGTTAAAAAGTACTTTTGTTTTTGTTTTTTCAAATTTATGTTTATTGTATTATTTATAAACTGCAATTAATCATAATTTAATATTTCTAAAATTATATAATTTTAGGAAAATTATATGTTTATTTTCCTCATTTTAAAGAATACATAGCATTTATTTAACAATACTGCAAACTACTACTTTTTAAAAATATATTGAAAATTTTGAGTTCTTGTGATTGGAGAATGTAACTTTCATTTATAACATTGTGCCTATAGAAAATTATGTTTCTAGTTATGATGGATTCAAACTATGATCAAAATTTTTGAACACAATCCCATCATAAGTTGGGGACTTCCTATATATATAAAACAAATTTATATTTATATAGAATATATAAATTATAATGTGAATTGAAAAACTAATTAGGTCTAATAAATTCACCATTCTCATTTACTTCAAATAATAATTAATATTACAAATATAAATGTAATATTAATTTAATAAATTCACCATTCTCATTTACTTCAAATAATAATTAATATTACAAATATAAATGTATACATTTTATTGGTATTGAAAAACTGTTTCTCGAACTTAAAATTCTCATTTTCTTTCTAAATTTACTAAACAAATTTTTTTCAAGTTTCTTTATATAATCCTCTTATTTCATTGTAACTTAGTATTTTTTTAATTAATTTAAAGAATTATATTTTAAATCCTATAGATTTAATAATTTATCATGTTTTTTATTTCATTTTTTCATTAATTCAATGTAAAGTTTTACAATTAAATAGTTTTAAGTTGGAAATAAAAAGAAAAAATTATTTTGTTCTCGATGATACCATCATCAGTTGTATATAACAGAATACAAGGAATTAGAATAGAACAGAGGAATTTTCTAAAATTTAAAATTAACATTTCAAAAATAGAACATGAGAATAAATTCAAAATTCTTTAACTTAAATTATATTTTATTAATCAATAAATAATTTAATATTTACTCCATAAGCATCACAATTTCATCTTTAAGATCTTCATTTCCAGCCATCATAATCATATATTTTACAGATGCATCAACATATGTATAAATAGCGGGTGACCATCGACATTGTGTCCTTAAGATATGTGTGCACTTAGCTGCTTCTTCCCAATCACATTTAAAACTAATAATAATAAAAAAAAACTATTTTTAATATTGAAATTCTCTAGTTACAAACACTCAAATTATAAACATTCCATGTTAGGTTCACAGAAAGTTTATAATTTGAGTGTTTGTATTTTAGATACTTTATAATATATTTTATTTTCAAATTTTTTAAAAATTCAAAAATTTTACAAAGTTTCTTAAAATGATAACAACAAAATGGTCTAGCAAGTTTTTCATAAATTTATATAGAACTTAATATAATATAATGATAGACAGATATAATTCAACAGAATTTGTAATTATAA
This sequence comes from Olivierus martensii, assembly GCA_000484575.1. Classification (NCBI taxonomy): domain Eukaryota; kingdom Metazoa; phylum Arthropoda; class Arachnida; order Scorpiones; family Buthidae; genus Olivierus; species Olivierus martensii. The sequence goes on along the minus strand of AYEL01066814.1, from coordinate 40,409 downwards.
GATGACATTTTCTGACATTTATTTTAGAGGTATGAATATAAATCCTTTTAAACTATAAATAACAAACATTAACCATCAATATATTCTGTTTCAATAAAAATAAATTTTAACTTTAGATTTTTCTATAAATAAAACTAGAAATTCATTGTTTGTAAATATTTACAATATTTTTTAGCATTCAGCATTTTACAGTTCATTGTATGAAAAATTCAATTTTTACTTAAAATTTCAAAATTATCATTTATCTCATTCCAAAATCAGAATAACTTATAATATATTAGACTGTAAAATCAGCAATATAGGATAAAAAAAAAAAATCATCAAAATTCTGTCAAATGATTCAATTATAAACAATGTTTGTTTACGAATAATTTAAAAAATATTTCAGCAACTGAAAAAATTTAGGAATCACTATCAAAAATACATATTTTCAACAAATATAGACAAAAAATCAATTTGCAAAGAAATCAGGATTAAATTTTTTTAACTTCTTTTTATTCCTCTTTATTCCTTTTTCTTGATATCTATGCATATCAATAGCAGTGAATGGATTAATTAGTATTCCATGTTTGCTTAACAGTTAACATGCATTGACAGTAGGGAAAGCTATCTTTGTTCATGACAATGTTAGCTCTACTAATCTTAACTCAACCAAAGAATATTTTCTGCCAAATAAATGTACAAATAAGATTAATTGCATTATTTCTGATGATTTTATTTGTCACAATTAAACTGTTTAATGCATTTTTCTTATTTTCATTATTTTAATTAATAATCAATTTTTCAAATAATTTTTTAAATCAATTTTATCATCAATTAACGATGGTTGGAATTTTTTTTGTTTGCATCAAATTCCCAATAATGGCACTATCATTTGCATAAGATATTTCATCGTTGTAGTTATTTGCTTAAAATTTTTGAAAAAAATTTAAATTACCAGTAATATAAAATAATTATTATTAAACTGGCTTGTAGATATTAATTATGTTTAGTAGAAAATAAATTCACCAACTTTTTACGTTGAGATAATAATGGATATATAGTGTAAGATATTCAATATTTAACTTCTATACACATTTTAATATCTATTAAATTTTAAACATTAAAAAATAATCTTAGAAAACATAATATTTTTACTTGTGACAGTTTTAGATTGGAGATCTCTTTAAGATCCCATGAAAACAGAATTGTAACTAACCAAAACTTACTTGATGTTGATTTTTTTAACTGTAATTTATGTCATTATGTTAAATGTATTTATAATCTTTTTAATTGTTAATGTTATTTTTGTTTACTCACCAGTGACTTGGTTTTTCCAATTTGGTGACTTGTAGAATTAAAGAATTAATTAAAGAATTACTGGTATTCTCCGGTTGAGCGGATGCTGAAATACACGCATTTATTCGATCAAAACATTACAGAATCCATAATGATTGGGTTCATAATAAAAGCTCATTCCCATTTACGCGGTAGCAATATTCGCGTTAGAACTTGCTATTGGTTGCCGCGTCTGTAACGCATTGTTTCCGCGAAAATGGGAACAAGCCTTAAATCAGGCAATGACCAGGTTAAAGTTACGTTTAGATGGTGCTACTTTTCATGCAACAAGGCAAGCGAGTAGTCATGCAAAGGTGCATGCTTCAAAATCTGATCCAATACTAGGCATAAGAAGGCTCATGTGTTCCCCATCCTAGTTGGGTTATACGTGCAAGTAGTCGTGCAACATCTTGCTGTTTTGATTAAACTTTTTTCACAAATTTTTCTTTGCTTTAGGGTTGGGGTGTGGAGAAAACACTTCAATTTATTGAAGACTATCGTCGTCAAGTTATTTTATGGAAATCTTCCCATAAATTATACAAAAATCGGGAATCACGACATGATGCTATACAAGAGTTGGATGATAAATATCAAATGGATACGAAATCCGTTTTAAATAAAATTAAAGAATTGAGGTCATATTTTCATCAGGAGCATTGTACTCTGCCGCTAAAGTGGCAGAGTACAATGCTTTTCGTGTCGGCATTTTCTACAATATGTCCTCTACCTGTGAACGCGAAGGGGCAAGCTGAATGCCTCATGCGGCTGTTGCGCATTGAGGCATGCGTTATTCTGTATATAACATTGCATGCAGAGAGGCATCGTGTAAGCATATCTTAAGTCGTTCTCGAAAGGCTGCATGATTAGCGGTCAACGAAGCAAATTGCTTTGAATGTTTATTCGAAATTGAAAACTGAGCACGATTACATAAAAATAAATACTGTTCTTACTGATGCTTTTACCTTTTACATCGAAATCGACTATTCCGTGCGTATTAATACCGTGGCAAAAGTTAGTAATATGCCTGTCGTCATGTACATACCATCGTAGGCCTATACATTTCACATCGTTTGCCATAATGATCGAGTGACAAGATCACGTGACAAACGAATCTGCTCGGGAACTGAATCGTCGCTATCTAGACAAGAGTCATGACTCAGAGTCGCAATCATGCTAAATCGAACGGCACTGGTCATTTTAAAGAACAAGTTAAATCGTCTACATGGCCTAGGATTGTTGTCTACATTTATACCAACGCATCCAATATGATATATTGAAGCAAAACTTTCTGAATGGGTATTGCACTGATGAAGCAAAAGTTTTTAAATTTCTCAAGGATATTTTCCAGAATACGAATTTTTATTCTTGTGATAGGGGAAGGTGGGGTAAAACCGGGTACCTTAACTTTGAAGTCACATATTTTTTTTTAATTTGAACAGAAAAAATTTTAAAAATTATGTTATTAGGCTTCAATAGTTGTTAATCTATCAGGAACTATGGATTTTTATGTCAAAAGTGTGTTTGTTCCTTAGGTATGGGGTTTTTTAAGAAAAGTGCAAATACCCGATTTTGCTCAATGAGTGGGGCAAAACTGGGTACTCATTTGAATACATGTAACAGTCCACATTTTCAAAATTTTTATTTACAAAAATTAAAAAAAAAACTATTTTTCTTATTTTAGCAACAAAAGTCACATAAATGTGTCATCCTCTTCCTTTGTATTTGAACAAGCCACATGGACCCACTCTTGAAACGTGAAAGGTGCAACACTGGATTTATCCTTTCTTTGATTTGGAATGTGCATATAGTTCGTTTCAAAATATGCAAGCTTCAGTCTTTTCTTCCTCCTCTAAGGTTATTCTGTATTTTCAATGTATTTTTTTACTTTTTTTAACTTTCTTTACTTCATTTTCTCTTTTGCTTTTATGCTTTCCCTTTTTGTGTCACTGACTTTTGTGGTTTTAAAAAGGTTTAATTTAGAAGCCTTATCTTTTTTCCGTGTATACGGGGTACTGAGGTATGGGTACTACCCGGTTTTGCTCCATACCTCAATATCCGGTTTTCCCCCACCATGATATGCTCGATAGAAGTATACATCATATGGCTGGATTAACGGAATACATTTTGGCGGAATAATTTTCAATGTGCATGTTGACTTTCCATCTTCATTGGTGAATATATCAGCGTATATCTTACAAGTAGCAAGAAAATTAAAAGGCATTTTGCTCATAATACTTTTGTTATGAAACTTTACACTAAGAGAAAAGTAATAGTGTGTTTTACATATGAAATTGATATACATTGATATTAAAATAAAATAATTTATATTTTATTGTAATGCGTTTGTTTAAATTATTAAAAAATTAAAACAATAAATGTTATTAATTAATCGAAACAAAAAAACAAAATTTTGCGCAGTAGCGCGACTTGAACCCGGGCCACCATCACCGAAAGCGGATATCTTACCACATAGCTGCAGATCGCAGCAGATAGACTACTTTATTATACTAATTTATAACAGATTACAATATTTTTTTGGTTCATTTCTTTTGTTTGGCTGGCCATCTACACCTAATATTTTACGAGTGTGTTCAGTAGTGCCCTCTGTATGAACTACACAAGTTTCATTCACATTCGCGTTTCCCAACTAGCGGGGTCTCCTTGTTAGTTTAATGAGTGATATTTTTACATAAATTCTCCAAATTAATTAATGTAATGAAATGCTTTGAACTTTTATGAAAAGCATTTTAAATTCATTTCTTATGACAGACTATTAAGCTATATAAATATAAAATCTCTCTCAGATCTGTTGTTTCATTGTTTGAATGGTTTGTATGGTGCCATTGTAATATCTGTTCAAATTATAAAAATATCATTATTCATTCAAATCAAATGGATAATAACTGTAATAAAAAGTTTTAAATGGCTTCAATAGTTGTTAATCTATCAGGAACTATGGATTTTTATGTCAAAAGTGTGTTTGTTCCTTAGGTATGGGGTTTTTTAAGAAAAGTGCAAATACCCGATTTTGCTCAATGAGTGGGGCAAAACTGGGTACTCATTTGAATACATGTAACAGTCCACATTTTCAAAATTTTTATTTACAAAAATTAAAAAAAAAACTATTTTTCTTATTTTAGCAACAAAAGTCACATAAATGTGTCATCCTCTTCCTTTGTATTTGAACAAGCCACATGGACCCACTCTTGAAACGTGAAAGGTGCAACACTGGATTTATCCTTTCTTTGATTTGGAATGTGCATATAGTTCGTTTCAAAATATGCAAGCTTCAGTCTTTTCTTCCTCCTCTAAGGTTATTCTGTATTTTCAATGTATTTTTTTACTTTTTTTAACTTTCTTTACTTCATTTTCTCTTTTGCTTTTATGCTTTCCCTTTTTGTGTCACTGACTTTTGTGGTTTTAAAAAGGTTTAATTTAGAAGCCTTATCTTTTTTCCGTGTATACGGGGTACTGAGGTATGGGTACTACCCGGTTTTGCTCCATACCTCAATATCCGGTTTTCCCCCACCATGATATGCTTTAATAAAAACGGTATATCTACATTTAATGATGCGATAAAATATCGATTAATGTGTTAAAATAATATAAAACATTTTAGCAAAGCAACTAGCGTTCATCGCTACCTCCAATTCAATTCCTACTGGCATAATCGTGGCTTAGTAATAGTTTGTGAGTTGGTTGCTAAATTGAAGCGGTCATCACACGATACAGGGGTACCCGGTTTTATCCTCACTTCCTATTTATTAAAATATTTTAATAAATAGATAGTCGCAATCATGCTAAATCGAACGGCACTGGTCATTTTAAAGAACAAGTTATATCCTATTTATTAAAATACTATCTATTTATTAAAATATACAAATTTTCGTGACAGTGATAATAAATTTTTTCAAATAAGAGAAATTTCACTTATACCACGATATTCAACATCAAAAAAGCTCATAGGATATAAACATTTTTTGCCTAAAATCTTACTGTATCTGTATAATTTGCATAAAAGTTATTTTTGACAAGTCATGTGATTTATGTAGAAAGAAAACTAATGTTCCGATTAAGTTTGGGTTTCTTTCATAAGATTTAACATCAAAAGTTGTATAAGCTGGCAAATTTTCATTTGTATATCTCTATACTATATAAAATAATAGGCTTGGAAGAGTAACACTATTTGAGCGATCTCATTGGATTACAATGACTACATGATTACTAATTGAGCGATATTATTTAATTAATTTCGTGTCATTTGGTTATTGAAGACTCTCATTGAGTTATAATGGTCACATGATTGCTTTTTTGAAATTAATGGTAGTTGTCGAGTGTATTATTTCGTTAAATTTCTGAAATTTACATTTCATATTCAAAAGTTGTTATAGTTTTATTTTTAACATATAGACTAATTCTAATTTGCTGTCTATTATATATATCTTATATTACTTTATTTAATCTGATTCTTATTAAGTTAAACTTTGTTAGGCTTAGTGACTAGACCAACCTTCTTGGACTAGAGACTGACTCATATGGTCGTGTGCGATATTGAAGGGTGGCCAAACTTCATGTCACTACGAGCCACATAAGATAATCTGAAATATTTGAGAGCCGCAATCAGTTTCTTTCTGGGTCAATGAGAGCTGCATCAGTTTTTTGAGTAATCTTAACAATGCTTTCAAAAATTGTTCATTATATATTTCACATGCATTTATTTTATATAGATGCATACTACTTTTTACAATAAATGAGCAAATTACAAATATATTATTTTTTTAAATTATATAGATATTTTCTCCATATTAACTATTGACTTTCATAGTATGGAGCCACATTGAAGATACCAAAGAGCCACAATTTGGCCTCGGTGGAGATAGTGTATAAACTGTTCCAAGCACATTAACTTTTAGTAATTTTTTTTCAATTTTGACGTGAATATTTATCTAATTATACCAAACTGTTTAATTTGAATTAAATTTAAATTTTGATAGGCTTACGATTTGGCAGATGCTACACGCGTTTGTTGCTAGAAATATGCCGTATATGGTGCTGTTACGTCGCATCAGTATCTATAAGTGAATTAAGATCTTATTCAAATATAATAGGCCTATTGTATAGTGTAAAAGTTAGTTTTAAGTGTAGTAGTGGACCGCGTAGAGAGCTTGGAACGTCACAAACCGATTAAGCTCCTTCATAGAAGCGAATTAGACTGAGCCACATTTTCGAAACTAAATCGGTTGTTCCCACCACAAATCTTAAACCGGTTTTGTTATTTAAGCCAGCTTAAAGTTTACCGTGTGAATTGGGCATTACGGTCTTTTTATCTCAACGACCCCTTTGATGATGCCATAAAAATCCGGTCCCCCAATGAATGTTTTAATATTAAATACTTTTAAAACCTACATTATGAAAGGTTTTTGAATAATAATAATTACGGTAGTATATAATAAACAGTATTTTAAAAAACATTTACAATTAATCAAGCAACAGGGCCTTTTTATACTGAATTAAAATCCATTTTTAATGTGAAGGGTGGGCTCGATGTTTTTTACTAGACCATTTACATTGGGCTCATGATTTGTAAGTTTTAATTTAAGTCTGTCATTGATAAGAATGATTTAAATAACACAAGTTTCTTTTGAAAACCAAGCGAGACTATTCGAGCTTGAATGAGACTGACATTTTTACCTTGCAAACGATTTTGGAACTCTTTAAATTTTGAATATAGGTCAGCCAGATAAATCAAATAAACTTTACACTTTATTTCTCACTGACCCCTAACGACCCTTTAAATCTCATCCCCTTGAGAGTCGATAACGACCCTTTGGTAACCACTGAATTAGAGCTAAAGCTTTGAACAAGCTAAGCTACTTTAGTTATAGCTAATCGAGGGCAGAACAACAAAATCAGTTTTGAACAATTATAATCCCCCTTCTTTTAAATCACGGAAATCATGGGAACTTTTGAGGGCTCTCGTCCCCTCCTCTTTCATCAAAATTGTTGAGCATTTTTTTTTATTGAAAACATCTAATCCCACAACTTTTACTTCTTTATATTTTCATGAAAAAAGTAAGTTACCTAGTTTCCTTTTTTGTTTGAGAGCATTTTTCTATAAGCTAGTATATTTTTGTATTCATAGATGTACTGTATTAGAAAAATATTTCCCTCTATGTACTATGCTATCCAATTAGTTGTACAAGACTTTTTCTTTCTTTTTATATATTTAGAGAAAAATTAAAAGCGATTAATATCTAATAAAATTTTGAAAATATAGTCTATTATTTTAACTTAAAATCTTCTATTTTCAATTAGATTATTATAAAAAACTTAATATCAATTATATCAATATTTAAATTTTTTAAATGGTAAATAAAAAATGTTATAATTAATATCTAATTTCTGAGAAAATTTATTTTATGCACTCTAAAAAATTTATCTTGCATAAAAAATGTTAATAAAATAAACTTGCTTTATTAATCATTTTTATGCGAGTTAAATTCTAAATTAGCTCTGCAAAATGGTGCTATACTACAATATTGAAAATATACTGAAAATTCGATATTAATAAGAAGATTTATATCTATGATGAATCTGAATTGTTCACTATATTCAAGAGCATATTTAAATTACAATTATACCACTTTAAAATATTTTTTCTTGTACAGTACAGTATTTATAAATTATGTTATGATTTTCAGCATAAACAATTTCGACTTTCGTAATTAATAACTTAAATTCTTATAAAAGTTATTTTAAATGATAAAAATAAACGAGAAATAAATAATCTTTTAATATTCTGTTTGTATTGTCCCGACGATTACCGATCGAAGTTATACGTGTAGTTGTTGTAGCAGTGAAAAAGAAGAATAAAAATGTTTTACGAAATTTTTCAGTCGCAAAGTCAAGAAGAAGGCGTGCCCTTAGCCTGGGTAGGTGTCTAAATATTAATTATCAATTTGCACCTTCGCACTTATAACAACACCAACGAAGAGAGTGGTGGGGCGTCCATCCACTCTTATCGATTATCGGTTTTTGAAGTCCGCGCGCGCGGGCCCACAACAAAGGCCACATTGTCGGGCCTTTCCCGGAAATAAAATAAAAATTTTTCTTTTCGAACGATCCGTTTACCATCTGTTAGCAACAATAAAAGCTTTTACGCGACTCTCGTATACTCCTAATTTGTCCAGAACCGTCGCGTTAATACTCAAGTGGAGAAGGGCTTTTTTTCGGTTGGTGTGCACAGTATAAAAGTGTCTTTGTCGTCGGATAAACACTCACACTTTTCAAATTATTAATATTAACTTCTTAATGTTCGAATATTTCCGGAAGTTGCTTTATATTAGGAACCACTTCCCAATATAATCTTCTGAAGCGCTTAAAAATAATATCTCAATATTCTAATCGGTACTACTACGAATTTTTCGGTTTTAATGCGGAAAGAAAATATAACTACCGCTCAGTTTTCGCGAAGTAATCTTTAAAGCATTAGTTATTATGCCGGAAATTAAAAAAAAAAAAGTTTACAAGTGGCTGGAGGGAATGTGATTTAAAGTCTGGAGAATAATCTGAAAAATATATAACAAGGAATTTTCTGTATATTTTATCGAACTTTACAGTGTTCCGATCCAACTTTGACTCCGATTTATATCGGTGATTGATAAACGAGCGTATAAAGAAAAAAAATTCCTGATGGTGGCAATTTCTTACATTTTATTCTCTTTAACGTTACTGATTGATGATAGTTTTTACATGAATTTAATTTTTGTTTATTTTTATATTAATTATTTTATTTATTTATAATTATTTATTTTTTTTTTTTTTATTATAAATTTTAAAATATATAAAAAAAGGTAAGGTAGTAGATAAAAAATATTTATTTATTTATTATATAAATTCGAAATTAAAAAAAAATAACAGTAATAATAGTGAGATTTCACAATTATAGGGCGATTCCACTATTTGGATTCCCCTTGGGCATTTTTGATATAAATTTAAAAAAGAAGTGGCAGAAAGAGGTTGCCATTAATTTAATTTATAATTTTCAATGGTCATTATTTTCCCAGTTTTAATCATTGCATTAAAATTCAAAATTCGTAACTTTTTTTACATAATCTATGATGGACGTTCACGGACTATAGTTTAGTTCCAGTCAGTTCTTTACTTTGTGGGCAACAATAAATAACATGGTTCCAGCAATGTAACTAGTAAGATGAAAACATCTTTACTGACTACTCCAAAGATCATCGATCGATTAACAGCATTTGTTCCTATAATATATAAATAGACCTCTCCATTGATTGGTATTCTTGGGGATAAGAAATGTCGATAAAAATTTTCGGCAGTTCCTTCTTAATACAAATGCAGAAAAGATACAAAAATTAGATTTGTTAGCGGAAAATAATTCAAATGGAAGACAATAGTGTAAAAATTGGCCGAAATGTACTTGTATCAATATGAAGTTCACGATATTGATATTCTATATTGCTGTAGTCTACAATAGACATCGCCATAGCTACCCGACATAAAAAGCGGATTAATTGTTTATCTGGAGGAAAGATTAACTACCCAGCAGTTAATCCATTCTTGTAAAAATGTATTAGTGTCTTTACCACCGACTGATTTCTTTTTTCTTCACTTTTTATCGTCTTATGAAAATGCCATCTGCCTCTTTCCTCCCCATCTAAAACCGATATATTTCATGACGTCTGCAGACTGTGTAATCTGTATATGTCCGATAAAGGAAGATTCCTCAAATTTGATAAATGACCTTTAAAATATAAATATGGAAAAGATATATAAAAGTAGGATTAAAAAAAATTCTTTTTTCTCATCGTACGAAATTTTCCTCAGTAATACTCCAAATCGTTATTATTTTATTATAAATTTAATATAAAATATATAAAAAACAGAATATATTAATGTATTTCGTGACTGTGGTATTAAATCATCTATTTTATTATTGAACATTCAAAAAATCGAAATTATCAGTTATCATTTATTTTCTTAATGCCGAACAATATCAAATTTTCAAACAGTTTATTTATATTTTGGTGTTTACGTGCACACAAACCGTCACGGAATCTTTCCGTTACCATAATTGGTAATGAAGTTACTGGTACTAACTCGTACTGAAAGTAGTTTGAGCTGGAAATTCTTACTCATCCAAAATCGTTGTTTCTTACATCATGGTTGTGATACGTCGAAAGATATGTATCTAAGCTGCGTGCTCGGCATTAGCAGGGCCGTTTCTAGGTGTTGTTCCATTCTTGTGCATTATTTTGCTGCTCTTATTATTTGTTCGTCGTTGTGCGGCGCATAAAATGAACGGTCCTGAATGCTAGGCAAGATATGTATACTGGCTACACATGACAAGAATGTATAGAATTCTGAATGCAATAGACACATTTTTTTACACGCTACCTCTGCATTTAATAATATGGTGTGGAAAGAAAATAGGTTCTGTTTACATAACCAAACCAACATTGAATACTTTTTACGAATATTTTTTCACCGTACATTGTTAAACACGTAGGGCCTAATATTGTTGAAAAATCACTTAATCAGATGAGTTTTCATAGGTAAAGCGCACGTATTTATTGATATTCTTTCTTCAAAAGCGAAGAATTGACTGATCTTTTTGTATAAATAGCCTTAAAATTAATAAACTATTTGTTAAAAACGAATTTCTTCTTCTTAACTTATAAATGAAGCCATTACTCACGAAAGTATGGATGATTTATGATGGATTCTATAATAGTTCAGTAAATTAATATTTGAAAAAGACTGTAAACTGCGCAAAATTAAGTGAGAAGACAGTTATTTTTGCTCTCCAATCACTGTTACTAAGCAGCGAAACTATTCCGAAGCCGCTACTTGTGATGATTAATGTCGATATGATGAAGGATGATTGTGGATGTACTTGAATAAAGGGTCTCTGAAAAAAAATCGGATATATAATATCCGAATCTTTTGGCAAACAGTGTTTTACCATGTTGATATTTAGCCTATAAACAAATATTGATTTTCATTAGTTACTTTTTATGTTGCTCGATTCAGGAATTTCTGTAATATATGACGTTACATATATTTAGGCTATCTTTATATGCGAGAAAAATAATAATTTCTTGTCAAATGGATAACTGCATTAGCGAAAATGGTGATTATAACTTAATAAATCAGTCCGAGCCATCTATTTAATACGATGAATCCGTTTCTGTTTTTAAGGATATTTTTATTGGATGACATCAGAAAATCGATTTACATACATATATGCAATCACGTTCCAGTATCCAACTATATCAGAATACTTCTCTATTTTTTTTTAAGCTGTTGCCATGCATAATGCTGGCAGTCGCATGAAAAATATGATCGCTTTAAATCTGAATGAATGAATGGTTCCAGCCAATATTCATATTTTTCAGGAAATTCAGTCTGAACTCTATTTGTTTTTTTTAATCCTCCAGTTCATATGGATAGTCTTCGTCTTTCGAGCAGATTCAAAAGAGTAAATCTATTTTCATCACTCTCTTCTTCAGTAATTCCTATTAGGTTTATTAAAGGATAAAAGTTATCTAATATTTTTGCTTTCCCATGAATTAACGAACTGCAATGAGGACGATTTCGCAAATTTTTTAAGCATAAGAAAAGAAATCTTTCAAGTAAGAAGCCTATATCATTATTCCTATGCGATAAAAAGTTTCGAAGATGGCGAATTTTTTGAGTTTTTAAATTTTATTTTTCGAATATTAATATTTTAGGATCCAAAATGAATATATGCTCTTTTATTGTTGCAAAAAATGGCTTAAAATTACACATTAAGCAACTTAATCTCAGCGTCATCAAAACAACATCCGTTCCTGAGTGAGTGAAAATTTACTGATTACATTAGTCCCGCTAATTAGATCATAATTAAGGTACCGCTATTCCGATAGTACAAATTTAGTAAGTTTAAATTAAATATTCGTAAAACGGACGTAAGTTTTCAACCTAAATTGATATAAATTTGATGTCGGGATTTTGGTGCAGATGCAATTAATTTTATTGATTTAAAATAGTACACAGCTCATAAGATTATGATAATATTATTAAAATTTAAAAGAATAAATCATCGTCGTGGTGACATTAAAATCAATTTTTCGCGAGTTCGAAAAGTATCGGTTAGACTAAATAAATGGAAAAATTTCTGGACCATTTTTGCAAAAATAAACGCTTCATAAAATCGAAATTAAACATTTTCAACAGCTGTTAACAGATGTGGCTTAAAGTCGAACGGTTATTTAGGACATTTAAGTTAAGTTTTTGCCTACCAATTTGGAGGGATAAGTTAAATCATATTTCATTCAAAACAGCTGCGATTTTTGTTTTTAAAAATTTTTATTTTACATTAATAAAATAACGATTTAAATATTTTAAAAACGTAAAAAAAAAAAAATGCCGTTTGATAACTTTCGGTCATATTTTACTGAACAAATTCATTTGATTCTGAATAGTTTTGAAAATAGGACTACTATAATATATACACCTGTAGCCTATTTTTCTTTATTAACTGTAATTAAAAATGTATATAACTTATGATATATTATTAAACATTATCGTCTATTGTAGCTTGTTTTATGAAATTAAATAGAAACAATGGCAGACTTAATAGTTTTGAAAATTTCACTCATTCAGCCAAGCATCTGTAAATCTAGAAAAAATTTTGTTTTCTAGAAGTTTTTTTTTTTTTTTGTATCTGCAGGTGATTGATTGGATTTATGAAGTTTTCTTCCGAAATGATTCACCGGTTTTAAACTTTCGACCAGTTCTAGGTAGGTTTCTGCCGCCCGGGGCAGATGCCAAATATGCCGCCCCTCCCCCACAAAATATGATATTATTATAAAGACAAAATTTTCTAGAGCGAAAAAAATATTAAGCTGCAAAGAGATTTTTTTCTCCAAAATTTAAAATTCTTACAAATTAGAAAATAAAATTCAATTGCGAAAACGCGTTTTTTATTAAATAAATACTAAAATAATTAAAATAAAAAAATTATAGTATATAATTTTAAATTAATTTAGAATCTGTAGAATCTATAGTTTTAAATTTCTCAATTGGTAACACTGTGCATATTATTAATATACATTCAAAAGTATCATATTAACTTAAATCAGCAACAATTGGATCTGCAAATAAGTATTTTTGTTTAATTAATCATTTCTGGCAGGTAGATTTATATTTTATAAAATAATATATTTCAATAAATATAAAATACATATTCATTTTATTGATAAAAATTTTGTTTAAATTTTATTAGATTATTTTTCTTCTGATGATTAGATAAATAAATTAATAATTTATTTACCTTTGGATGTACTTCTAACATTTCATTTAATATCCGTTCTGATTGATCAATATCTCCATCTGCAGAACCTATTTAAAAAAAAAGCATAAAGTATCCACAATAAATACCATAATTTTAATTGTTCAAATGATGAAATATTAAACAAAAAAAAATATTATTTTCAGGTATTCTTTGATTAATTTAGTAATTGTAGTCCAGAAAAATCTTATGTAACAAACAGCAATCAGAAAAACTAATTATCTTCTTTATAAAATCATCTTTATTTCAGAATGATTAAAGATAAAGGATTAAATATACATCATCAAAATCATTTTCAATAGCATAATCTATATGTTGAATGTCATAAAAATTTATAAAATAATTTCATGTTTATTACAGAGTGTGGAGCCTTCAGGACGAGTCAGGCACAGGCTTAAGCCTTAAATGCCTTAGTCAGGTTCTGACACCAGTTGGATTTGAATGTGTCCCAATAACACAGTTTGATCTGGCCGAAAAACGCGGTTGTGGCGTGAGTAAGGATGGGGCAGGAGAGCCAGTAGACACAATAAGTCACACAACACAAATTAATATTAACAATAAGCATTTAATGAGAGATATTCCTGTACATTATTGTACATGTTAACAGTTCAACACATCAGTGGGAAGGATAAATATTTTTTTGTTGAATTCTTGACATTGATAAGACGATGGTCTATCAGTATTGGATCAGTTTGTCTATGGCGACTAATAACGTCGATGTTGAAGCTTCTGAATATTGTAAAAAGTTCTTCAATGAAATCCCGTGATGATACAGGTAGACTACCTCAGTGGCAAAGGACAGATGAACTCGGAAGACGGTGTCGTCGGACGAGACGATTGTGGATAACTAGGAAGAAGAACAGGGAAAAGACTAGGAAAGACCCCGATCCTTTATTCAGTGGGTCCTTATATTGCTGACCATCTCCTCCCCCCCATCGGTCCAAAGGCAGGCAGTTCAAAGTGACCGTTCTTGGCCTGGGCTTCTCTCTTGGACCTTATCTAGACCTGATAATTCAGGTCATAAATCCATAATTGTCACCCGAATAAAGATTATTTTTGATGTGGTTTCCGGCGCAATCCCCTTATCTTCATATTTTATGATAACTATGATTGTTCTTGTTCTTAATTATCGTCTTTCGTATGTGGTGTTTTTCACTAGTAACATTCATAAGTGATATTAATTACGATGTTTCCGACTTTCGTCGAATCACGTGACCCTCATGGTTCCTTTTGTCTGATCACGTGACTCTCACAATTAATTAATTTGTTTTGGTATTTCTTCGAATCACGTGACCCTCACGATTTCCTTTGTCCAATCATGTGACTCTCACACAGAGAAACCTCAGAAAATTAAACAAGTAATCCAAAAAGTACTTTAAGCAGGAATGCAATAATTTATTATTAGTAAATAAATACAGATACTAATACAGGCAGTCCTCGACTTTGGTACTTAATTGAAATGTGTATGAAATTTGAAATGTATGAAAGTAGAGCAATGTAAACAACAGAGAAAAGTGTATTTAAAATGTATTTATTTTACAATACACAACGTAATAACATATGTCCTAACTCAAGAGTGAACCTGTGATGCCAGAAACAGGGCAGAGAGTAGGGGAAAATGGCTACAGGAAATACATATCAATTTTTGGGATACATATCAATAAAATTTAACTTAATTTAGATTACTGCTAAGGGTCTCAAAGTAAAACCATAAACATTTTAAAATAAAAAAAATAGTTCCTGTTAAAGAGCTGTAAGTATAGTAAAAATAGTAGTAATAGAATAATAGTACTAAAGAACAGGAGTTATAATAGACAATATAAAAATTTGACTTTTAATGATGTAGGAAATAGCAAATTGTATGAAAGTCGAGGACTGCCTGTAATATCATGTGGTAATGTTTCGACCTCCTCAGCCAATTCTAACAAGTGTGCATCTTAATTGTGCAATATAGGCCATCCCTGTTAGGAAGGTCTTCGAATAAGCATTTCACTATGACTCTGCATTGATATTTAAATGATTACAGGATATTAAATTTTTTAAGTCATAAATATAAATAAGATACAATGTTTTCACTTTAAGCATGTACAGATTAGAATATACAAGTTTTCTGTTATATACCATTACCTTTTATATTTTTTAACATGTTTCAGTTTTATAATGCCAAATCATACATAAACAACAGTAAAAAATAAATAAAAAATTAAAAAGTTAAAAAATAATAACAACAAAAATTTATTTTTAGTTTTTCCTATATAGGCATGTGATGTAGACCATCCTAATAGGCAGCCTACACCATATGCCTATATAGAATGTAAGAGCATACTTGTTAGAAGCAGTTGAAGAAAGCCACAGGAAAACATTACTACATATTATTATTAATATTTGTATTTATTTAATAAATTTAAAAAAAAAAAGAAAATTCAAATAAAAAAAGGAAGATTTTGCATCTGACCCATAAACATACCTTAAGAGAGTCTTTTTCTTCATTCTTTCCTTTAAAATAATTCTGGATGGATCAAAAATGAAACAATAATAGTAATGAAATGTGAGAGGGCATTATTAGTAAATAAATACAGATACTAATACAGGCAGTCCTCGACTTTGGTACTTAATTGGTTCCTGAAATGTGTATGAAATTTGAAATGTATGAAAGTAGAGCAATGTAAAAAACAGAGAAAAGTGTATTTAAAATGTATTTATTTTACAATACACAACGTAATAACATATGTCCTAACTCAAGAGTGAACCTGTGATGCCAGAAACAGGGCAGAGAGTAGGGGAAAATGGCTACAGGAAATACATATCAATTTTTGGGATACATATCAATAAAATTTAACTTAATTTAGATTACTGCTAAGGGTCTCAAAGTAAAACCATAAACATTTTAAAATAAAAAAAAATAGTTCCTGTTAAAGAGCTGTAAGTATAGTAAAAATAGTAGTAATAGAATAATAGTACTAAAGAACAGGAGTTATAATAGACAATATAAAAATTTGACTTTTAATGATGTAGGAAATAGCAAATTGTATGAAAGTCGAGGACTGCCTGTAATATCATGTGGTAATGTTTCGACCTCCTCAGCCGATTCTAACAAGTGTGCATCTTAATTGTGCAATATAGGCCATCCCTGTTAGGAAGGTCTTCGAATAAGCATTTCACTATGACTCTGCATTGATATTTAAATGATTACAGGATATTAAATTTTTTAAGTCATAAATATAAATAAGATACAATGTTTTCACTTTAAGCATGTACAGATTAGAATATACAAGTTTTCTGTTATATACCATTACCTTTTATATTTTTTAACATGTTTCAGTTTTATAATGCCAAATCATACATAAACAACAGTAAAAAATAAATAAAAAATTAAAAAGTTAAAAAATAATAACAACAAAAATTTATTTTTAGTTTTTCCTATATAGGCATGTGATGTAGACCATCCTAATAGGCAGCCTACACCATATGCCTATATAGAATGTAAGAGCACACTTGTTAGAAGCAGTTGAAGAAAGCCACAGGAAAACATTACTACATATTATTATTAATATTTGTATTTATTTATTAATAATAAATTACAGATAGGCCTCGATTAGTGTGACTTTAAATAATGCGAATTTGATTAATGTGACTAATTGTATTTATTTATTAATAATAAATTACAGATAGGCCTCGATTAGTGTGACTTTAAATAGTGCGAATTTGATTAATGTGACCTATGACCTACCTTTACGAAACTATGCAATTTTTTTTTCATTTTCACTGATTTTATCACTCCCGATAAATTGCCGGTAGAAGAGCAAATTACCCAGCATGCTTTTCGGAATTCGTTTCTTTCAAAGTACGGAGGCATTTCGTTGAAAACTTGCTTATTACATTATATTTTATTACATTTAGTATTTATGGTATCAGGGATATATAATTTAGGATTATTGTGATGACCTCAACTAAAATTTATAAATAAAATTGAGAAAACGGAATTTTCAGATATTCAGGACTGATAAAAACAGTGAAAATGAAAAAAATCTCATAGTTTCATAAAGATAGATCATAGGTCAGAGGAAATGGTTGCATTCGATTCGAAATATAAAACCACATCGAAATTCATTAGAATTTTGAAATTATTTACTAAAATTACTTGAAAAATTGGACTGATAGGCCCCAAATTTGGGGCCCTCTATCTCGATAACGGAGCCTCAGCGGTAAAAAATAATTACATTTTTGGACTCAGTACCTCCAAATTAGGGGGTACACTATAAAGTGGGCAAATTTTCGAGCCCGGAAATATGATACCTATACTCAGAAACCCATTATTCTACCCCAATTACAGAACATAAAATGAAAGAAGCAAAACTAATAAATTTTAAAAAAAGAAAATTCCTATAAAAAAGGAGAGATTTTGCATCTGGCCCATAAACATACCTTAAGAGAGTTTCTTCTTTTTTTCCTTTAAAATAATTCTGGATGGATCAAAAATAAAACAATAATAAATGATGAAGAGTGACTCAGCGAGTGTGTGTGTGTTCGGCTGTCCCTTTATATTTTTGTTTTTGGTGTATCCAATCACATCAGTAGAGAGAGAGGTTTGAACTCATTTCTGACCTTATTTGATCAAGTTGCACTTTCTCTCTTCCATTGGGATTGGCAGGTGGACCTTATTGACAGGATATTTTACAATATTGTTTTTCTTCAGATCTCCAGACCTGGATCCTGTAGCTGTTTGTAATTTGACCATTGTTTCTTCTCTCAAAGCATTGTTTATGGTTTGTTTGAGTTATAAAATTCTTTCGTCTCCTCTCCAACCTAAAGTGTCATTTACAGTTATACTTTCCCCAATTGAATTGGTTAGTTTTTATAGTTTAAACTACTGCGTCACACCTGCAATCTAGAGTCCTCAGTATGGAACATAAATTTAATTTCCTATTTTTTTATTATAAAAATAAGTAGTTTTTATAGTTTAAACTACTGCGTCACACATGCAATCTAGAGTCCTCAGTATGGAACAGAAATTTAATTTCCTATTTTTTTATTATAAAAATAATGTTATAGAATATTGATTTGAGAACTTTGGGGCCCTCTGTTGATGGGGGCCCTAGCAATTGCCCTTTTTGCCCATAGGATAACGCGCCACTACTTGTGTCTCTTTATTTTAGGTAAGCAAGGTACTTATATTTGTCTATACTCTGTTTGGAAAGTTGACACTTGCTGATCTCATATCTAAGACAATATACATCGACAAAGAACGAAATTCGCGAATCCAAATTGTTTTTAGATACGCAAGCAGTTGTGCATGTGTTGTTAAAAAACAACACTCTATGGAGAGTAGTGGGGCATATACTTTGCGCAGTCGCAGTAGGTAGCTACTGCGCAAAATATTGTTGCGGACGTTCAGCTTCACTGTATCTCTTCTTGTCTTCTTAATATTAATTCAACGATAGAGATTTTGCCGCCCCTAGCAAAGTGCCGTCCGGGGCAGATGCCCCCTACGCTACTGCTTTCGACCTAAATTATGGAACCCGGTTAAGTTAGATTATCCGATAAATTTGATAGATATTCAGGAACTCCTATCTAGAGCTGGATGGGTGATAGTTATTACCTTCCATCTGAAGAATCTCTGATATATTCAGAATTCTATACTTTCAGATATTTTTAGGAGAATCTGGATCTGGTCTCTCGATTCCCACTAGTTATAGGCAGTGCCGGATCTAGTTAGTGCGGGCAACACGGAGAACATCGAAGGAATTATTTTGGCAGTGTAAGAAAATCCTTGCTTATGGGATATTAAAACAAAAAAATCAATATAGAAAAAATTTTATTAACTAGGACTATATTGTCTCAAAAATTTAATGAATACAGTATATGGTTCATATCTAGCCTAAAAACGAGAAGGCTGAGCCAACAATCAAATATTGTCGTCTGCTTCTGTCATTGGCAACCACTTGGAGGCGCTGTATACGCCAGGTTACGCTGAAAACGGCGAGTTTCCCTTCCTCTTATTCTAGGTTTCCTTGGTGAACACTTGACGGAGTTGATTACGAATGACGGTGAGACGGAGACGTATATTATTTCCGTTCCTTTAGCCTTTGCAAATGCTATCGACGCTAAACAATTCATAATCCCAAACAACTCGGTCATCCAATTTTGTATGTCGTCTGCTTCTGTCATTGGCAACCACTTGGAGGCGCTGTATACGCCAGGTTACGCTGAAAACGGCGAGTTTCCCTTCCTCTTATTCTAGGTTTCCTTGGTGAACACTTGACGGAGTTGATTACGAATGACGGTGAGACGGAGACGTAACGTAGCTCTAGTGGAAACCAACCTTTATACGTTCCGCGAATATTGAAAAACGATACATATACAGTATTTAAAATTTTTTTCTTAATACATTATTTTATTACATAAACTTTGACAAACACTGGACACAGTATTTAAAATTTTTTTCTTAATACATTATTTTATTACATAAACTTTGACAAACACGGGACCCCTTCAAGCGCGGGGCCCGATTGGATGCAATAGGTGCAATCGGCTTAAATCCGGTACTGGTTATAGGTAATGAGTTCTAGAATGGACTCGATGAAAAATAGCTGAAAAATGAAGAATAAAATTAGCTGAAAATCTGAAATGCTTTAGAATAATTATCTTTTGACGTTTTTAATTTATATGGAATTTTATTGACGGGGCAGATTTAACTTTCTGGGGCCCTGGATTTAAGATAATTAAAACTTCTGATATCGAAATACGCTTCTTTAACAATTATATACTTTGCGTTACCTTGGGACTTTTTAAAAATTGGCGACCTTGAACTCAAGTCCTATCAGCCCATATATTGATCTGCCTTTGTTTATTGGGATTAAATTTTTAAAAATAATAATTTCATGTAGTGTGTCAATATAGCGATATTTTAATAATTATTCAAAACATTTTTTCTTTAAACGTCCATTAATTTATTTAAAATTATAGATATTAAAATAATAATAATAATACAATAGAGGGTTTCGTGTTTGCACGTAAACAAATAGACTGTATGCGGCAAAATACTCGCTACTTTTGTTACTATTATATTAATATTTTAATATATCATAGTGAATTGGTACTGTATATATCTATTTATATATACAAAATTAATTTATCGTATTTATGATTTGAGAATTAATCGCATAAGGAATGGAAAACAGCCATAAATCAACTTTGAGATAGTTTGGTCATTTAGAGCGACTGAGTGAAGAGTAATTAACGAAGCAAATATATGTTGGCTGTGTGGAGGGTAAATGTGGAGAGGAATACCCAAAGAATGGAGAGAACAAGTGTATGAGTATCTGAGGAAATATGGATTTCAGTGTGTTTATAAAAGTCGAACATGTATGAAAAAAGAAGAAAGTAAGAGGAGAGGAAATTAGTATAGTGTATAGAGATAGGGATGTATGGCGGATATATTTTACCTGCCATATCTTACAGGAATATGAGCATGATGTTTATGTTATGTAGAATGGATGAGAAATGATTAATTAGCGTATTGCAAAATTAAATGTCTACTTGAGTTTTTCTGACCTAAATATGATATTTTGTTAATTCATTCGTAGATCTTCCTCAATGTTTAGGATGCAAATCAGCGACTCCAAATCTTCTAATTTTCACTAATTTAATTTCTTAGATTAGAAGACGCTAATAATCTGTAATTTCTTACTTTGGTGATTTGTTAATATATTACGAAAAGTTAAAATTCACAGATTAGCAAAACAATATGAATAATTCCAAAGAAGGTAAACATTCAATGCTTACTTGCACATTACCTTGGGCAAATACAAATCCAAGGACTACGGTCATGAACGCTGCATTTAAATTTTCTAACTCTAGCGCCATCTAGCGGAAATAAAACACACAAATTTATATATATTTTTAATTTGTTCATGATGCAAGAACATTTAAAAGCAACGATGAACAGTTTTCATTAATAATAATTTTTTTCTCTGCTTCTGGAAGCGTGAAAAATCTAATATACAGATTAGAGATTGTTTTATAGGCTCCATGTCTTAGACATTATCATCTCTTTTAGAAATTAAAAAATAAAAATAGTTTCAAAATAAAAATCATGGATTGATATTAAACTCTTGCAAAAATAATATAGTATAGTGCTCGTACTTAAATGTATTCAGCAATATGTCTAGAAGAATTGTTTTGGAACTGAGAATTTTCAATTATTATTATTTTTTTAATTAAATTTCTTAGTTATAGATAAAAATATTAAACGACAAAGTTAGTTAAATACAAATTAAATTATATAAAATTTCTTTAATTTTATACTGTTTATAATAGCTTATAATTTCAGCATTCCCAAACTGTGACTCATTTTACAAGTTAAGAGAATTTTCAAATTATCTACAAAATTTGAGTTATAATAGCTTATAATTTCAGCATTCCCAAACTGTGACTCATTTTACAAGTTAAGAGAATCCTCAAATTATTTACAAAATTTGAAAAGTTTTAATTTTTATTTTGCATTCTTTTAAATATAATTAATAGAAAAAAATCCCAAATAAGATTACTGTATATTAAAATTTTTACTTATTTTTCTATTAAAAACAAATACGCTTTTAATATGCAATTTATTCATATATAAATTTTGTACTTAATACAGATTTGAACACAAAATTTATGTATGAATTTTATGTTTTTATTAGAAATGATTCACGTTTTGGGATTCAAAGATTCGTTTTAATGTTAAAGGGGGTACTTGAGTTACTGAAGTTTGAGAAACATCGATTTAAATAACATGATTACAAAACTGATGCAACTGAAAACGCAAAAATAATTTGAGGATCTACTGTATCCCTCAAAAATAGTTTAGTGATGCCTCTGACTAAAGACTATATAAATGCAGTCGCCAAAGTTTTATATAGTCTTTGAAATCTTCCTATACAGTATAAAATAATTGTTCTGTTGGAAATTTTACTATTTCCGACGTGGGAAAAGGATTTTTACCGATTGCTTTTATGACGGAATTATTTATTATTTACGTTTATTAGTAATGTTTATTTAATGAACGTTATTTTACGTTTGTTAGTTTTATAGTATTTAATGTAGAAAAATATTTATTGTTTATAGATTACTTAAGAAGTCATCCTCATCATTAATCATTAGACGGAATTTCATAATATATTTTCACATTAGTGCTTTCGCCTAAGGCATATCTATAAATATCACGCTCCATCAACATTCTGTGCTATTTTTTCTGCTTTAGGCTGTTTCTGATCATTGGTTTTAAATGGACAGATTAATCCAAAACCGCCGACTACATTCATTCCTTTTATGATGGCTCAGTTAGGTAGATGAAGAATGGGGATCAATCAGTGCTTGACTTCTGAAAAAATCTGGAAAGTGATTAAATCGATCCAAGATTCTTCGAATAGAAAATGAATGTCTTGCTACACAGCCAGTTAGCCTACTTGAAGTTAATATTGTGGCATAGAAAAGAGTTTGCTTTTTCTTCTGATCCAACTTTCCAAACGTTGTCCAATTACTAACTAGTAAGCGATGGGGCCATTTGGGTGATATCTAGATTGCCCACACTCGATGTTCCAGGCTGGACTTTCTTATATATATGGGTCAGCAAACTTTTTAACTTCTCTCGTTCATCATTTTTCGTTACACTAACAAGTAAGCTTGAGTCCCTGGCCGTGACGTCACAAATTTGAATATCCTTACTCTTCTATTTAAAAAGTTTTTCCTCCGATTTTACGTTAAAATAAAAATAAAAAAATACATAAAACAGTAAAAAATAGGAATTTATTTACACTATTACTTTGCTAAATATATTTTTTAACTTCCAAATAAACCTTCAAATAGCTGGAAATAAATGCTTTAGGACTAGATAAATATCTTTTATTTTATAAGAAACATATCTCCAAATATGTTACATTAAAACCTTTATTTTTGAACTATATAAGTATAGAAATTTTATATTTTATAAATTTTTTTGTTATAGAGATATAAAACTATCATTTTTGCAATATAACGTCATGAACATCACAATTTGCATGACTCCCTCTTCTGTCAGGTACTTCATAGGTACTTACATAATATACTTCATAATTTCTCTCTGTATACAAAACGTATGAGTTTATTTATATTTGTCTAAATTATATCATATAGATTATTTAGATAAAATTTTACTTTGAGGGCTGCTATTTAGTCAAGCATAGAATTAACATTGCCTTCAGATTGAATATAATCCGTTAGTAGACTGAAATGTTCATGTTCTTGTTAACATTCACAATTATAATCAGTGGCGTAGCTAGAAATTTTGGGCCCAATGCAATTGTGGCCCAAGGGCCCCGTCAAAAATATAAAACTTTAATAAAAAATTTTAAAAATATAAAAAAATAAAGTATTTTTTTATATAATACCCTTTACGAAATAATAATACAGTATAAAAGCCAGAAAAATATGATAGGTACAATATGAAATTTCAAGAACTACGACATATAAGCTTTGTTCCAGCAACGAGTTCTGAACTGTCCGAGCATGCGCAAAGCGAAAATAACGTTCCAGCAGACCCGATTGAAAACATTTTGCAGAATGTTCTCTGTTCCAACAGCGCTCAAACCTGTTTGGAACAAGTTCGGAACTAGAATATTTTGCTCCACACAAATAGTCGAACTTTTAATCCCGCGCATGCGCTTTATATCATTAAACCAGCTTGTTATCCGTCTGTTCTAAGTATTGTAATTTGATTTAACATGGATCTTTTTCCTCAGCATTTGGATTCAGATATATATTCATCTTCTGAATCATCATCATCATCATCATATTTTGAATTTATGGATTATTTCGATGATGATGAAGCCCTGTTTTAAGATAGGGAGCGATCAAAAAATCTACATTATACAGAAATTATCGAGAAGTATAATGATATAGAATTAAATAATAAAAAAATATTTGCAAACACAAATATTTTCTTTGTATTTAAGACAATAAGTTTTGTTTTGCAAAGTTCTACTTAATGAAAACTCGTGTATATTCTCTCTCTCTAGTGTCAGCAGGAAGCTTTAAAAATATTGGTGGAATTACTAATCTTCAAATATCGACTTTATTTTCATTTTATTAATTTTTTAATAAAGCAATAAAGCAGTTTAATATTAATAATCATTTTATAATATATTTCGATTAAAAGTTAAAACCGAAACAAAACCAGAGCTGCTTATGACGTGTTTTTCGTGTAATAAGTGTTCCAGCAAAATTTGTTCGAAACTAGTTCGAAACTTGTTCGATTCAAGACATGCGCACTAAACAAATGTTCAGAACTTGTTCAGAATACGTTGCTGGAACAAAGCTATAATTTCAATTATAATGATTTGGCGCTAAATTTGAGTCCTAGAAGCCAAAGAAGTGATTTCAATAGAGTAGAACTGTATGTTACATAATTAGAAGCGCATGATCAGAAAGGATTAATTAATACGATCGCTCAATGAGATTTTGACTCACCGTATATTTATTTAAAACTATTAATTTCAGATTATTGTGCATTTTGCAATATGATTATTAACGTCGCCTGAATGCCGAGAGCCCCAATGCCTTGCATCGTCTTGCATTATGGTAGCTACGTCCCTGATTATAATACGTATATCTCAATTATCTAATACAATCAGTAATAGCTGTAAACAATACAGTACAACATAAACAAAATCTAATTAAGAAAGTGAATGGCAACATTCAAAATAAAATCTTGCCATTATTAATTTAAATCAAATAAAAGTTTTTTTTTTTGTTTCATAAAATCTGAATTTTCTGTGTGAATATGCAAAAGTGTGCGTATTAACGCACTCTTCCATTATTTTCCGAATTTCGGGAAATTTTTTTTATAGTGGTAAACCATGTATTAGTGTTATTATTGTTTAGAATATTTTTCATGAGGCAGTTAATTTCTGGAGTCAATGATTCTACTGTAACCATATCCTTGATTCGTATTTAAGATACGGATGGAAAACTGAATTTTATTTTATGAGTCCATTTTACCTTTAATTTTAAACACAACGGAACTACTGATCTTTTATTTATGTTCGCTTTGAATTTTTTCTTCAACGATAAAACTTATCAGTGTTATAGATTAATAAATGAATTATTATTTTAACAGTGTTAAGATTCATCAATTCTGTCACGCGATTTTAAAAGTATATCGATAGTTCCGTTATGTTAAAGGAAAAATGGATAGTCAGGTAAAATCCCGTTGGTCATAGACTACGCGTTTACGTGATTTTTTTTTTTGCATCAGCTTATTCAATCGGCACTACGCACTTGCTATGCACTTTATTATTATTATTATATTATTTATTCAAAATTCTGTTACTATAAAGCTAAATATCAAGATAATCAGTGCATTGCTTCAAAATTGATGTACAAGAAAATCAGAGATGTCGCTGATGATCTCTGGAGATTTTACAATAACAAGTTAAAATAAAAATGCACTCAAGATTGATATTCAATATCTTATTATCTTATCAATTTAAAATTAAAATATAAATTCAAATACAATAGTAATTTAAAATATATATTATAGTACTATACAATAGATACTAAATGTGATACAGTATTTAGTAATGTAAGTGAGCATTATTAAACATTGACACCTCAGAATTTTTGTGAAAAGTGATCATGTTTCATGTAAATATTGGTGACAATACTGGTAAACTATTTCAAATTATTATATATTAATATTATACTAAAATCTGTTTTGGTTTAATAACAATATTAAATAATTTTTAGTGTGATAATGAAGTGGAAGAAACTGACTGCTCTTGCAAAAGCATATGGAATATATGGTGCCTAAGTACTGAAGGTCCTTTTATGTATAATCGGGAACTGATTCCTGATGAACCACAGTATGTCACTTGTGTGTTTAGTAGACAACAAGAAAAACAGTTAAGTACAGATTTATATTAAACTCTGCTTATAAATTAATTCTAAACATATAATATACATCAAGCTTTATATTTATCATCTAAAAGTTATTGGTTTAAGTTAGTTAATGATTCAATCTAATTTACCAGTTTGAAAGATTGTATCTTATCTGCCAGATACAGCTTTTATAATAGACCAAATCTAATGATCAAAAGTTTATCATTTAGAATTATATTATAGATTTCTAAAATCTGGTCTATTTATTGAATATCATGTTTTCATAATCTTAATTGCTGTTTCCTTGGAAAGTCAATTGAATATTTATGCATCGGGTAAATATGAATCCTGCCCAAAATAATCTCTTTATTTTTTTAAATATTAGAAAATAGTTTAAATTCTTAAATTGCAAAGATTTAAAATAATAATAAACTATTAAATTCTGTATATAAAAAAAGTAAAATTTATTTTACTGTATTTTAAAATTAATTTTGATAAAATAGTATGCATAGTACAAATTCTCTCATTGTAAAATCTAAATAATAATAAATAATAACATTATTCAATAAGATATATGTTTTATTCAAAAACATTTTTAACTATCCATGCCAAAAATGTTTTTTAATAAAATACACATTACTGACATGTGAGTGTTCTTATAGTTTACTTTTATTTAAATTATATTCAAATGCTTTTCCTCTAATCAATTATATTATGATGATAATGTATAAGCTGTTTCATTATAAGTGTTGGTATTCTAAGAGGCTCATTAAGCAATAAAAGTATTTTACCTTTACAGTATTTAAAAGCTGCTGAAAATAAATTTCTATTTGTTGTTTTGTTTTAAAAATATTTTACTATAATTGTCAAATTACAAAGTTTTACAAACTTATAAAAATATATTTACAAATAAATAATTGCTAATATAAATGACTAGTTCAAGAATACAAAAGTAGAATTTCTGTTCTGTCAGGAATATGTTTTGGAATAGAAAAAAACAAAAATATATCTTATAGGATGCTATAGTCTTTTCCAATGACTGTTCCTTTTATCTCTGCTAATCATATACTTTAAGTAATTTATGCAACATAAATTCCCCATTTTTTTAAAATTTAAGTTTCTTGTTTAGGCATAGGCTAGTTTATTCGTAAATTTATAATACTGAATAGTATATCAATGTTTAGAATGATTATATATTAATAATCTAGAATGGGAATTAATTTCTTTGAATTAAATAAAACTTGAAAACTGTATTAAATTATATTATACATTATACTAAGAAATTAATTTGTTTATATGTTATTAATATTATTAATAGGTCTCAGTACTTAGATCTTGATAATTTAAAATAGTTGAAAGTTTATGATAAACTTAAAAATAAAGTGATCAAGTAATGAATATGCTGTTTTAATATTGCTTTTATTTTACTTTATCTTTAATATACATCTGTTTTAATAATATATTTAATTTATTAATAATTGTACAAATATATAAATATATTATTTCATCTTAGTTGTCTCTATTGATTTGCTGTGATTTTTTTCTCTCATTTCTTTATTTATGTACTTACTGTACATGGATGTAACAATCCTTAGATTGGAAAATGGACAAAATATGTAAGTAAGGTTTGTGTCCGTGTGTGATGTGCATAGATGTATTTGCACATGCTTATTCGTTATGCTATATAGTGTTAATAATAGTATTACACCAAATAAATAATATATGTTGTAGAAAACAGTGATATTATGTAATGTAATAATAGCATGCTTTTGATATTTATATGAAATTGGCTGTGGATGGCCATTTTGTTTTATATTTTTATTTACTAGATGTGTGATAGATTTTGCTTTTTATATTCTTTTTAAGCATATTCATGATTTTTTACTTGCTTTTTCTGTAGATATAGTGGAAATCACTAGTTTATAGCAATTGTCTGTCTAAAATAACTTGACATGATAAAACTGCATGATTTTTTTCTATAAACAAAAGCATTCCACTGTATTATCTATACCAAATGTTCAAAAGGAATGATTTTTTATTTTTTTATTATAAACTTTTTTATTTAAAATAAAATGAAACAATATTTAAATAAAAGTAGATTATATAGTAAATTGCACATTCTTATGAGGATTCATGTTATTTTGGACAGACAATAATATAACAGATAAAGATAGTTATTTTATTAATAATAATGATTTTTTTTATAATAATAATTAAAAATTTTTAATTTTTTATATAATTATATATATAACTATAATTATTATATACTTATAGTTAAAAATATTTTAATTTTTAGACATTCATTTAATTCAACATACTGATTTCTTTGTTAGAATTAGGCAAATAAAAGAATACAAATACAGTTTATTAATGATAATTATAAACTATTATTGATATTTAATTTATTTTTTATTATGCAGATAAAATATTTATACATGGTCAGAGTTTATACAATAATTTTGAATTGAGGTAATTATCATTAGTAAACTGTATTGTATGGATGAATAATAGGTTTATACTGTATAACTATATAAAATAATGAAATTATTGTTTTTATGGGTGAAATTTTTGGATTTTAAATGTACATATTACTTTTATCATAGAGCAGTTTTGATAGAAATGATATTTTATTAACAGATAATTATAATAAATTATTAAATAGTAATAAATCAATCTCTTATACATTATAATGTTACACAGAAACATTATAAAGAAAATACTGCTTAAATTCAAATAAATAATCATATAAATACAAAATATTATAAAACATATAATATATAGTATTTTATCTCTAGTAATCTTTGCAATAAACTGATAGAATATACTGACAAATTCAATATTATTAGTTGTTCAATTCTGAAAAATAAAGAGAATAAAAGGTAGATTTGAAATTATTCATTGTGATTAATAATATAATATACAATAATGATAATACAAAATAATTGAAAGAAAATTGTTAGGATTTTTCATTTTATATCATTTATTGTATATTTATTTTATTTTTATTAAAGAAAATGAAAAATCCTAGCAGATCAATTCAAAAAATCTTAAGCATCTCAAGATTTTTAGATCAATTCTTTGATGTGAAGTTTATTTATTATTATTGTTAATATTGAGAATTTTATAAAATTCTTGAATTCTATATTTATTTTAATTTCTATATAAATTAATTATTATATATGTAATCAAGGATCATAAATCTGAGATGCTAAGATATTATTCATTGCAGTTTTTCTATTTTTCAGATAGATTCATAAAGCAACATCTATCAATATTCAATAAAAGCTTATTGATTTACATTTTATTAATTTTCACAATTTGAAAATCAAAACCAAAAAGATATTTGACAAATCACTTTAAAAATTATTTATTTTAGAAATTATTTAAAAAAAATAATAATGTAAGTTATGGAATTATTAGCAAGAATCTTTAATAAAGTACAGTAGGTGCTCTCTTATCATTACCTCACAATATTTTTTAGTATTACATTGAGCCAAAACTAAATTAGTTAAAAAATTAAGTTTTTAAGGCAACATAATAAAGTCATATTTTCTCATGTTTCCTTGCATAACAGACAGAAATTATGTTGGAAGCTTCTAGTAATGGTTGTAGAAGATTAAATGGTCACATTTTATGAGTGCTAACTCAGTATTATATAATATTGTATATGAATACTAGTAAACTATACTGCAATAGGATAATTAGTCAGATTCACTGATGGAAACAATTTGACTTTTCAATCAGAGACTCGAGATTGAATTAAGTTTCCATTCTTTGAAAAATTTATACAAGAAGTCCAAGCTCATCTTATCTATCTCCTTCCTCCACAATTTGGCTGACCTCCTTGGATGTAGTCAATATGTGATAGGGACTGAATAATACCACTATTAGTGAATGATTGAAAACTGATATTAAAAAAACTAATCATAGATATTACACCTATAAATTCTAAGAGAATTTATTAGAAAGTAATTTTATTTCCATAGAACATAACTGCCATATAATAATTTTAAATTAACCCCTTCAGACCTGGAGTACATTGTAATGTACATCAACTTCTAGAGTTATTTTACAAACCTCAACAGCATTTACAGTGTTAATGAGTCTATATGTATTTTTTTCTAATTATATTAAATATTCCAATTTACTTAATTTTTTAGTTTCACATTTTTCTCTAATGCTTAAGACGGTTTATACATCACAATGTACATGTTTAAATTAGCAAAAATTATTGTGGAATTTTTTAATTTTTAATGTTAGTTTGTTATTTGTCACCCACTTTGTATGAATATATGAAAAAAAAATTTTTTTCACTTATAAAAAAAATTCAGGTCTGAAGGGGTTAATTAAAATTTATAATCAAATCATGCTTTTCATTCATATAAATTAATTCCATTATTGAACAATGTAGTAATGATTACATACGAAAGTTATCAAATAGTATCAATTCTAGTACCAAAAAGAAAGCATTGTAGGAATGTAATCCCAATTTATTACACTATTCTTTGGGTTTTCGGTTTCAGTTAACATAGGTTCCTGAAAATCATAATTTTAACTGAAACAAACTCCAATGTTAAATAATTCACTTAAAATTCAAAAGCATTTATGAAGGATAATTATCTTTAATTTAAATTTTAAAAATACAAGAAGTAACACTGTGAGTCAGTATTCTTCCTATATTTTTAAAATTTAATTTAATGTTGATATGAATCATTGCTATGATAAAAAGTAGTTCTGGAAAAGCCAAAAACATTATCTTCTATTTGTTTTTTAATCAATTTATTTTATCAGATTTATTGTCTTTTCTTGACACTGAAAATTATATATAAATTTTCAGTATTTAGACTATACTACAGTAAACATTTAAAAAATAATTGTTATTATTTTTTAAATAGAACAGTAAGAAGTTAGGAATATCAAACTATTTTAAATGGTAAGTAAAGATCATTGCAAAAGACTAAACTACATAAAAGCATATATTTATCTTCTACAAAAATGCTTAATGTATGTTTCATCATAACAAATAATGTGAAAACTTACCATTTATTAATTTTTTGATGATTCCCAAACTTCTATTACAAAGATGCCAAGTTTTAATTAATGCAGGTACTCCTCTACTTATGATCATTTGACTTAAGATAATCTGACTTTATGATTGCCATTACAATATTCTAAACTTGGCAATTATCACTGTATATTGGTTAGAAATACTTTTTCTGTTTTATTAAAACTTTATAGATCATATGGCCACTTGATAAACCATATGCTTACCACTTGAGGATTCAGATTTAATTCTGGGCAATTGAAAGTTCCAGATTCAATTTCAGACATTTCTATATTCTTGGATACAACGAACAATGGTTATAATGAGCAATTCTTCTTGGTGCTATAATACTCATAATTTTCTTTCACTGTTACTGCTCTAATAGGAATTAGACTTCGTATATAAACTTCTTAGCACATGCTCGCTAGTGCTAAGAAGTTTAAATACGAATACTCATTATAACCAAATTTCATAAATTAATTAATAATTAATTTCATAAATTATTTTCATTAATTTAATTTATTTTCATAAATTAATTAATAATTAATTTATGAAATTATTAATTAATACATATATTAATAATTATTAAAAATTAATTATTAATTATGTATTTAGCATACACAAGCACTTAAATACAGAAATTTATTTATTTTTAAAATGTATTTGGCTTTCAATGAATTTCATCAGTAGTTATAAATATTTACAGTTCTATTCTAGAATCTTTCTTAAAAATTATAATGACATAATCTGATTATAGTCATTACCATTTATGTTATGGAAAATTATAAATATTTATTTTATAAAAAGTATTATATTTGTATTTTTTTACAAAATGCATTCTTAACTGTAAAAACAAAAATTAATTAGAAATAAAATTTAATATATTAATTCCATTATTGATGTTTTCTTCTGGAAGTTCCTATTGATAAAGTTGGAAAACATTGATAGTTCCTATATCAAATTGTTTTTAAACTTAATCTTTTAAATTGTATTCTTTATCTTTAAATTTTTTCTATTCTATAGTTATTTAATATTCAATTTCAGAAATAAAATTTTCCAGAAATATTTTTAAAATCTTTTTTCCAATTATTTAATCAGAAATATATATTGCATGCTTTAAAAGTATACTTTAAACTTTTTTATAGATGTTTTTTGAAATTATTTTAAACCAGCTAAAGTTTGAAAATTTATTTTATTAAAAGTAACTTCTATCAACAGATTTGTAAATCAAGACCAAGAAACATTTTTTAGTTTTGGCCAAAGAAGTCGGATTGTTTGGGAAATTCTCTTACGCACATCCTGTGATGATGGAAGAAGAGCAACGGGTAATAAAAAGTGCTGAATACAAATAAGCTTATTAACTAAAAGTCTGCTATTATATTTATGAAATATTGAAGTTAGTTATGGATTATCTTTATGGATGATAAGAATTTTCATTTTATTATAATAAAATATATATAATTAATTATACATAAAATTACAATATAAAGTAACTCATAATTTCTGGATATAATATACAAATTATGTGATTTTTTAAAATGCACAAATTGGATTCTAGGTATTATTTACTAATACATATCAAAAACAAAAGATTTCCCTACCGATAAGTTTAAATTTTTTCTATCCAGTTTCACTTGAAAGATATTAGGACACATATTAATTCACAAATATGAGAAATTCAAACCTAGATTTAACAAGGCTTTTACCAATGATGGAAAAAATAATTGATAAGCTCATAAACTTACGTCTATTTTTACTACTGCAGATAAAGGACACTTCATATTTTGCTGTTTGATTTTTGGCCAGTTGTGTTTGACTTGCTATGCATTATATTAATGGTGAGATTTGTGCAGTATCCAATACTTAAACACCTACAAAAATGTTAATTTATGTTCTATCATATATATGCAGATATTTAAAAAATCAAATGAATCAGTAAGATGATCTTCATTATGAATAAATATGGCAGATTGTGAGGCCGACACAAATGCATGAAAAGAATGTGATGCAACTAAACTGATTTTTAGGATTTTTTTAAAAAATATTCTAATTTTTGACAATCCCATGTATAAACCAACCCCCTTCAAAATTTTTTTGGAAAAATTTCTTTGCTGATACATGAACATATACATATATGAGCTGTTCACAAGCCAAATCGATTAACTCCACTTTTTGAACTTTTCAAAATTTTAGTGTCAAAACACTTGATTGACTCTTAAGTATTTATATAAAAAATAAATTTTCTTAACAGTTAGGCTTAACACTACTAAATGACAAAAAATTTTGGACATTGAATAGTAAATAATTTATTTCAGAAGCCAATTCAATTAACTCCATATTCTAATTAAATCATGGCAATAAATGCAGTTCAATTGTTTATAAGTGTTGTATTATGCCTAAGACATTTTTTTTATTTATTCTTCAAAGTTAGAATTATATTTTTACGTCTTTTAAAATCACTAAATTGAAAGATGTGTAGGAAAGGTGCGAAACTGCCTACATGAAAGTTTTGGCTAACCATTTTTTATTCAACAATTTTTTTTGGTTTTAGTCAAGATCTTTCTTTAGTTGTCTAGGATATGACAACAAGAATTTAGTTAAGTAATTTTCATAAATTTTTTGGTTTTGGTCAAGATCTTTCTTTAGTCATCTAGGATACGACAATAAGAATTTAGAAAATAATTTTTTAATACAATAGCATATATTAAATAATAACGGCAAGCCTGTTCATTTTGTCATAAAAAATAATTAATTGGTTATTGTTATATGTGAATATTAATAGAATAACGCCTTTGTAAAATAAATTTACTATATTAAACAAAATAAATGATAATTAAATACAAAAATAAGGCGAATCATATGGAGACTCTATTGTGATCATAACTCGATGACTGCGACAAAAATTTGGTTCCCATTAGCACAGAACTGTGGTGGAAAATACGCGCGTGACGAAAGCAGGCCGATTTTGACATCATACTGCGGTGTAAAAACCGCTACTGTCCAGTGTCTAGAATCTCTAGATGGATTCAACTTTTCCGCAATGGTAAAATCCGTCAAGATAACATCCACCAATGAAATTCATGCATTTTGTGACGTTGAATTGTTGGCAACATTCACAGGCAAGATGGAGGGATTCTCTCTCATTAAATCTCATCTTTTAATCAAAATTGCATAGAAACATTGTTCGTATTTCTTCTTATAAATATTTTCGATCTAACATTTTCCCTTCCTCGATTTTGTTTCAGTTTTCTCATTTATTGCAGTTGGTAATATCATTTCGTAAACAGTGAGTGCCTTTTGTTGCTTAGCATCCATTTTGTTTTATATGAAATGAATCATGGGAACCACACTAAGAATCTTGGGGAAAGGGAAGATTATCACGATTGTGGGAATCTGCAAGCAGAATTGCCCCTGTGCTTATCTGCGACGGTTTTTGAGCGTTCTGCTTTCCGTGGCTGATAGTGGGAACCAACCTTAAAACTCTTTGTGTTCGGCCTCGTTCTAGCACTGCTCTAACATTATCTAGCAACTTTTTGTTTAAGCAACTTTAACATTAACTTTTGTTTAACATTTGAAATACATACTGTATTATTATTATTTTTAATTTCACTTGCCAAA
Organism: Olivierus martensii; assembly: GCA_000484575.1. Taxonomy (NCBI): domain Eukaryota; kingdom Metazoa; phylum Arthropoda; class Arachnida; order Scorpiones; family Buthidae; genus Olivierus; species Olivierus martensii. The sequence continues at coordinate 5,172 of AYEL01066814.1, read as the reverse complement.
TCGATTAATTCCATCAATCACACAAAAAATGTAATAAAAATAATGATTATTCCAAGGATATATTATCTTATGCATTTTATATGTTGTTGTTAGATAAAAGCTACACCTGTAATAATACATTCTAATTTGATTTGAATTTATATTTAAAGGGAATTTTAAAAAACAAGTATATTATTTTATCATTTTTCTCTACTTTTTGTTTTGTGGAGTTAATCGATTTGGCAAGTGAGTGGCTCATATGTTAGTATGATATAATAAATAGATTTATTAAGAAAGTAAAAATTTTATTTATCTTTCCAAAATATGAAATTTTTAAAAATTTTTTTAGGAATTACTCATCTGTTAAGCAATGGAACGTATTTAGCTGCCTATCCTTTGCATGATGTGAGTCTTATAAAATATTTAATTCAGTTAAATTGAATATATTATACTGTATATTATATACATTTTCCAGATCCTTATAAATTTAATTTTTTCAGGGTCCATATGGAAAAGGTGCCTTTAAGCCAGAAGTTGAAGAAAAAAATGAAAGAAGGGTATACAGAATATATATGTTTTAATTTTACATAAGATTTTATATAACAGGTTTGGTTATGAGACAATAAAAATTTATTATTAAGTCTATGTATTACTGAATGCATTAAAAAGTTTCAGGAAAAGTTTTTAATATAAATAATAAATTTTTAAAACTCTTGAATTCAAATAAATAATTTAAATGGCTTAAAATACTTCCTTGAAATGAACTCTTAAGTTAAGAAAAATTGAAATTTTAATAATAAATGAATTAGCAAATTAAAGTTATTTTAATCTGTTAATTGATCATTAAATTATAAGTCTTTTGAGAAAATAATTGTCTTTTGCTACAAATTAATTTGAGTCTTTATAAGAAACTTTTAAAGATTGGTATTCAAATAACTAGATGATAGTTTTTAAATAAATTTTTAGACATGCTGTAATTTATTATATTATATTATATTTTTATTTATGTTTTCTTCTATTATATTTAATAGGTGTTCCAAATATCAGCATAATTTGATAATTTATTTTACTTAAACTATCATTTTTAACTATCATGTGTTTGTATGTGTAATTTGATTATTTGTCTATTCTATTGAGTGCTACACTAATATTTCTATGGCATAAAATAATAACAATTTATGTTTTCATATACAATGGGTCCTCATTTAATGTTCCCTCACTTAATATCATTTTGTATTACATCATCAGAAAAAACTACAGGTGTATTTGATATAGGACTATTCAAAATTTTTAAAATGTATAATGAATATTTTAAATTTAAATTATTATTTCTTCTAAATATGGGATGTATTTTGACAAATTTTAATATAAAATGAAACCTTTTTAAAGAAATTAATTTGAATCTGCAAGACACATTCTAGCATGCAAGTATCTTCTAAATAGTAATTTTTAATGAATGCTATGAGATGACATTTTTTCATTGAATTTATATGGTTTTTATGTTATGTTTTCTTTATTTTATGCATAATATATTTAGTAGTATATTATACTATTTTTTGACAATGTAGTGAACTACAGTGGTGCCTCGCAATTCGACACTAATCCGTCGCCAAAGTAATGTTGAATTGAGAAACTGTCGAATTGCGGTATAATATTTCCATATTAGGACTATGTAAAATAGATTAATTCATTATCAGTCCCCATCCCACTCCCCTAACTAGTGAATGACAGAGATATAATAAAGTAAATAATATAGTGTATGTGTTTTACTATTGTATAACACACTAAATTACAAAATGCACTATTTTTTATACACAACACAATTTATTAGCCCTTGGAGGTTGGAATGATGTCTTCCAAATGACACTCCAGCACCCATATTCTTCTCTCTCTGTTGCAAAACGTGGCCGCAGTTGTCCTAGGAACGCCATACTCGAGTTACACTTTAATTGTTCTACCTTTCTACACTTTATCTACAATGTTTTTCTTTGTCTCTTTGCTTAATCAATTGTTCTTCTTTTTGGAATTATTCCTCTGGTCAGTTCTCTTTGAACCCATCCTTATATTTCACTCAAAAAAGTAATAATAATTACAAATATTTTACTTTCTGAAAAATGTAGAATTAAAATGAATACAAACAGCACGGGCAAACACCAAAGTAGCCCTAAAAGAACTGACAAATAACAAATGACATCACACAGTTCCATTCACGTGCATGCGCAAACCCGTGAAACTCAAATGTCAAATTACAAAGTAGCCCTAAAAGAACTGACAAATAACAAATGACATCACACAGTTCCATGCACGTGCATGCGCAAACCCGTGAAACTCAAATGTCGAATTGTGAGGCACCACTGTATTATGATTATTATTATTTTCTTTGCAAAAAATATTTTATGAAATTAATAAACAATGATAGATATTAACTTTGATTATTAGTATTTTCTTTGTTTTCCTTTTAGTTTTTACATCCCATTATAACCAGAATTTACAATAATAATTATAGAGCACTAATGGCAGTAGTGATTTCTAAAAACAAATTTATATTAAGATAACGTAGTACTTTCGATCTAATACCAAGATCATCCTCAGCGTATACAGTATTTTAAAAAGAACAGAATTATAACTTGCGTTCTCATAATTTGAAATACAAATTGTGTGTATATATTGTTGTAAATGTGAGAGCATTTATTGTAAATTAATATTAAATATGTATACATATACATATTTAATATTATACATATATTCAATATGTATCTCAGTGTATACATATTGAATATTAAAATTAATATTCAATATGTATACGCTGAGGATGATCTTGGTATTAGATCGAAAGTACTACGTTATCTTGAAATAAATTTGTTTTTAGAAGTCACTACTGCCATTAGTGCTCTATAATTATTATTGTTGAAGTGTTTTAGGCAGTTTAAAGTTTGTTTCATATGATCAGAATTTACTAAATGCTAGAATCATTCCAGAGCTTATTGTGTTAAAAAGCAGATATTGGTATTGATTTACCAAAGATAAATTTAATTTATCATTAATTTTATTTGTGATATACAGGAATCCCTTGATTAGTGTGGTTAATAAATCTTTGCAATATACCACATATACCAAAATTGCATTAATCAAACTAAAAAACCAATGGGTTAATTAAATAACTAAAAAACCAATAAGTATAATGAATCCTCAAAAATATCAAAATTATAAACATGTATTTTTCCCCCCTCTCTCAAAACGTATCAATATTGCATTACCTGCACTTTAAATCATTGAGAAATATGTATAGATATTTAAAAATTTATAGTAAGAATTAAAATTTACTTTTTACAAAAAAAAATTACTTTTTACAAAATTGCATAAATTTTGTAAAAAATAATTGCACTGTCCGTAGACATCAAGTATTGGAGAGAAACTGAAGGTAAGGCTGACTATATAATAATGTAATAGCTATTATTAGGTAGTTGCCATTCATACTAAATTTTTTAATAAATACAGTTATGAACAAATTAAAAATATAACAATTAGATGACAAAAGTTGTAATATTAACAGAATTAAAAAATAAATAAATAAAATAAATTTATTTCAGTGTTCTAATCATGTAAACTATAATCCCAACATTCAGTTGCTAATGCTTCAGAGGTTTGCAAAAAAAACAAAAAAAAAATGCACTTGTTGAAGTGCACTAATCAAATTTGGCACCACATATACTAAGGGATATTCTTAAATTTTTTTGCACATTAATCAAAACAACATTATTCAAACCTGCACTAATTGAGGGATTCCTGTACATAGATTTTATCAGAGTTGCAGAGTCGGATAGTAAATGATCCGACTCCGACTCCCTAAAATTTGTAAGATCTGACTCCAACTCCCGCATAGTTAACTTTAATATTTTACTATTGCAAGTGAGTCTTTTAGCTACTTTATATTAATTTTTATAGCACTTGGTCCCTTACTTTATTACAATTATATAGCACTTTGGCCCATACTTTCTTACAATTTCTAAGAGATATTATCCCAAATTTTGGCATTTCGTATAGGTTGTTACAATTTACAAAATAACAACAGAGATTATCCAAAATTTGGACTGTGTATAGGTTGTTACAATTTACAATAACAACAACTGATGATAACAATGCAACTTTAATACACTGAAAAGAGAAATGCATGCCCTTTAAAATTTTATATGATTTATTTTATTGCTATTGAAATTTGAATAATAATAAAATTATTTTATCCTTGAGCATTTAGTCATGCCAAAATTACTTTAAATATAATTTCTAACTAACGATTCCAAGTTCTAACTAGTATAAATGCCTATTAAAATAAAATTAACACTGGATTAAAATCCAGTGTTAAGTGTCCAGTGTCCTTCCTTTTAGAGTTTTAAATTTTAATTACATACCAAATAGGAAAATACCAAAATTAAATTTAAGCATTATTTCTAATAAACAAAACAGCCTCAGTAAGTTCATCTGTCTGTTCTCTGATCAGCTCTGATCAAACGGAGTGAAGAAAATAGTCTCTCTAAGCTGACCTGTGTTGGAGGCAGAGCTGTAACAAGAAGTGTAGCATCTTTTACAATTTCAGGATGTTTAGAGTTGGCCTCTCTAACATATAATTTAGATTTTCTGTCAAAACGTTCAACTTCTATTAAAGCTTTGTTAAATTCCATCTTGAAATTTGCTATTTGCGATATATTTGTAGGTTTACTTTTTTCAGTATCAAATTCAAGTTTTCTTCTTTTTTGGCACTGGAGATGATCTGCTTGATCCAATAATTTTTCAAAATCAGTTTCTTCATCAGTATTTGAATTGGACTTTGGATTTTTATCAAATTTTAAGTACTAAAGAAATCTGGGTAGGCTTATACACTGGTTTTGCATTTTTACCAATTTTCAAATTCTGAAGTCGGGGAGTCAGCTTATATTTAAATATATACAGTAATTTAATAAATTTAAATTAAATTCTAATTTTTCTTTCATCCAGCAGAATGAGCAGAGCACTCATTTGATCCACTGGAGTTGAGTATCAAACAGAAAACCACATCATCGGCTGAAATGAGCCAACACACTGCACTTAAAAAATTAAAATGAACTCTTATCAAACTAAATTAATATGTTACATTGGCATTAGAGCAGATACCTTAGACTACCTTCAATAACCCTCTTGCATTTCTGTTTTTTATTT
>AYEL01066813.1:0-19422 GCA_000484575.1 Olivierus martensii | reverse complement strand
ATGAATTTGAAATTATTATTAAAAATAGAATAGATATTAAAAGACTTGTGTATATTTTGTATTTTAAATTATATACTGTATAAGTTTCTTGTTTCCTAATATGATCAATATATTGCAATACCAGCTTTTTATTAAAATTTTATTTCAAATATTATTATTTAAAATATATTATTAATCTTTATTTTATCTCGCTTTCCAAATTTATTTTATTTCTTTTCATTCATAAAAATAACATTTTAAGAACAGAATTATTAAAATGTTTGATATTATTATTTTATAGTTGTTATATAGTGAATGGGCCAGACCTGCTTCCTGGTATAAACGACAACCATTAAATCTTATTAGGTAAAATTAATGATTTATTTTTATCATTTCAAATAAATTGTATCTGTTAGTATTTAAAAAATAAATTCTCTATTATTAAAAAAAAAACAATTATTTTATAACTTTCAAATTAACTACAAGTAATCCTTAAATATGACTGCCTCAACTTATGACCATTCATATTTATGATGGTGATATCATTGGTAAATTCTCTGATTGATCAATGCAATTAACAAAGGATTTGAATCTTTGAACAATGGTCTGATATATAAGAAGTTAAAAAGCATCATTTTTATACCTGCTTCTTGAATTTTTGTGTTTGTTAAGTTTATTATGATAAAATGGAATGTAATAATAAATATTGATAATGGGCAATCCAAAATTTTGGTCATTTTCAACTTATTACTATTCCGACTTATGATGATGGAATTCAAAGTAAATCCCATCATAAATCAAGGACTACCTGGATAAAAAATACATAAGTCTTGTATAGGTGGTCATAATAAGTCAAGGAATATCTAGATATTGTTCTTCTTTAAATCTTCTCATATAGTAAGAAATTTATTAAATATAGTGCTAACAAATTCATTGATAAAATTTACTAAACATATAAACTAAACCACAATTTTAATGAATCTAATATTAAATATATGGAAATATGTATAGAAATATACATAATATGTATTTTTATATATATGTATGGTAATAGAAATTTATCTATTGTATATTCAACTAACAAGAGGACTGAAGTAACCAAAATTACAAAATTAATTACATAATTTTATTTCTAATCACTCGGTATTCTACATAAGGTATCATCTAAAAGTTTATTATTATTAAGAATTTGGCACTTTATATTATTTCTCATGTATATAATATGATAAGTGAATTATTCATTTTATATTTATATTTTAAATGTTATTGGATATGAGTATTTTAGTAAATTTTAATATGATAAATTACAATTTTATTATTTTAATATAAATTTTATTCTACATAAAAAATAATTAACAAAGTTTTCAATAACTATATATTGATGTTTGAAGAAATTAAATATTTATAAATGTTTTGAAAGGAACTAAAACAAGATGTTAATTATCATGAAAGCTGATTAAATAATATATTACTGTTTAACAAAAATATATATTAAGTTGAAATTTTTATTTCGTATTCTGATAACATCATTCATTTATATTCAAACAGTAATATGCCTATAATTAGATAATTAAATATACAAAAGATTTGCTCTGAAAAATTTTGTTAATTTCTAAAAAACTTTTTATATTAATTATTTAATGTTAGAAACTATTTATTTTGAATATCTATTTATTAATTTAATTCCAATATATCTCTGAAAAGTTATTTAATTTCAAACAATTAATGACAGCTATAAATTGATTTCACTGTATTTAATAAACATTTTTAATTAATTCTGAGAATATTTAAATTTAGTTAATGTAACAAAACTTAAATGACTGAATTATAGTTTCTTAACAATTTAATGATTAATCTGTTTCTTAAGTTTTTATAATTTTATACTCCTGTTTACTATTAAGTAAGCTCTTCATAGCTTTTATAATGTTAAATTATTTATTATAAGTGATATTTTTACTTTATATTTTAGAAGATATTTTGGTGAGAAAACTGGTTTGTATTTTGCATGGCTTGGTTTTTATACAACAATGTTGATACCTCCTGCTGGTTTGGGAGTATTAACAATGTTTTATGGTGTATCAACAATGGAAACAAATATACCAAGGTGTTTATTTATCTATATTCTATTAATCCTTACTTATTTGAATATCTTCAAATTCTTTTCATATTTTTAGTCAAGAAATTTGTAATGAGAATGGATCAGGAGGTCATGTAATGTGTCCATTATGTGATAAACAGTGTGATTACTGGCAACTAAAAGATGGTTGTTTATTTAGTAGAGTAAGTCATTTATTGAATTATGCATTCAATTCATAATATTTTATATTTTCAAAATTTTATATAGTATAATTTATTTTTAAGGTTGTACATTTATTTGATAATCCAGCCACAGTTGGATTTGCTGTTTTCATGTCATTATGGGGTAAATTATATATATTTTCAAATATATCTTGCAATTGATATAAAAATGAATTATGAAATGTATGATAAAAATGACATACTAATAATAATTAAACATTTTGCTATATTTAAAGCGACAATGTTTATGGAACTATGGAAACGTAAACAAGCCACTATTGCTTGGGAATGGGACTTAGCAGATTTTGATCATGAACAAGTAAAAATATTTTAAATTGCATTATATTTTTAATAATAAAATTTTAATAAAAAAAAACAAAATTTATTTAGGAAATAATACGTCCTGAATATGAGAGTACAGTTGTAACATATCGTTTAAATCCAGTAACCATGGTAAGATTATTTTTTCTTACTATGATTTTATTCATTAAATAATAAATTTCAAATTAAAAAAAATTTTTTTGCTGTATTAAAAGTTATTATGATGTAATTAAATTATTTTATTGGCTTGTTTTAAGTTTTGCTGAAAATAATTGAAATTTATAATTTTTATTTTTCCTAGACATTAGAACCATTTCTCCCATTCTGGAGTAAAGTTGGTAGATTAGCTGGTGCACATTCTGCTGTTCTTTTTATGGTAAAAATCTGTTCTTCCATGATTTTTAATAAAATAATAATAAAAATATTAACTGATAATATTTTTATAAAATCATACAGCTTATAATGGTGCTTGGAGCTATGTTTGGAGTTATTGTGTATCGCATAGCAATTCTTGCAGCATTACATGCTAGTCATCACTTGATGTGGCGACATTATGCCAAACTGACAACCTCTACATCTGCAGCATTACTTAACTTGTTAGTTATTATTATAATGGATAAGGTAATTCTTATTATATCTTTAATAATTTTGAGTTTCACACCAATAAATATATTGTGTTTAAATTTCTTTTTATCATTTAAAGTTTGTTTGTATTGTTTTGTTAAAATAAGATAATCTTAATTAATCTTTATAAATATTATAAAGATTATCATTAAAACTAATATATAATAATAGATTTAATATACATAAATAGAACAAAACTAAAATCAAAACAATTTAAAATAATTTTTTTAATTTTTATTTTAATTGCTTTTCTTTGCTTTTTTTAAGCATATCAATAAATGTAAAAATATGCTTGTTATTACCAATAAATATTAGATACTATTTTAATTGATAAATTTTTATTTAATTGCCATGCATACTTGTGTATAAGCTGATCCCCTAATTTAGTCTTTGGCTGATAAAAAATGATACATATTGAAATCATCACATAATCTAATTCCAAATTTCAAAAGCTAGAACAATATAAAATTTATCAAAATAAATAGATAATTTTTTATAATCTTAAAAATATTTCAAAATTCAGTTCACTGTTGGAATAAATATGGGCACTTAGACAAAATTCCAAATTCACTATATCAAAACATTGTTCTATAAAAATAGAGTCAAGCATTTAATGAGCAGGTGATTAAATACAGAAACATATTTTAATGTAACCGCAACATTTTTGACACATTCATACCCTCTTCATCACATTAAGAACATCAAACTATAAACTTTAAGTTTAAAAATACAAACATATTCCATTCTGGAAACAATATTATAGAGCATTTAAACAAATATGAAATAAAAATATTTTTATTTCATATTTGTGGTGAAGTTGGTGAAGAGGGTATGAATGTGCCATAAATGTTAGTTTCATTAAAAATATGTTTCTGTATTGCTTGTTAAGTGTTTGACTCTATTTTTATTCCATCAGCTCTTGACTTCAACTGCACTGATAACGAATCTTGCTGTTATTTGTACTGTCTGTGGCAGTGGTCACTATAACAGTTCTATCTGATACAAAATTCAAACATTGTGGACTGTTATGAACATTACAGAATGAAGGAATTCAAATTTGTATGCTCTCTTACAGTTATATCAAATTTGAATGGTGTGTTACATGTTGTAAAATCAGTTTGTATAACAGGAATTGTTTGTTATAATGATATTCATTATACACATGGTTTTTAACATAAAGAAAATTAGAAAAATAATGCCAAAACGTTAAATGCAGGTGTTTGTTATTTCAGAGTTGCTTATAGTAGGATTACATTTGTATATTCAATTGTATTTGTGCATTAATTGTCATTTAAATAGAAATGAAAATATTATGAACAATCACACATATCAACATATTTTTAATATTAGAATCAGTAAGATAATGATCTTTATTACGAATATGGTAGATCTGCAGCTGAGGTAATGAAATGTATCATGACTGAGCTGATGAATGTTGTTATCAGAAGAAAAAATTTTTAACTGATTCATATATTACTTTTTTTAGTGTTTTTTCTTTATAAAAATTCTTAGCTTATACCCAAGTATAAGCAGTAGCTAAAATTATAACTCATTATTGCAGTTGACTCTCCATATAAGGAATGGTTATAGAATCAGTTAAATTGTTCCTTATAAAGAGATTAAGATATAATACAGTAATTTTCTTCTAAAAAATGAATGTATTATAATGTTTTATTACAAGATTATTACATTAGTATACAATATTATATTCAAACAGCTTTTTATTAAAAATTCAAATCATAATATAACAACAGATTCTTCAGTAACATCATTATGATCACATCTGATGTTAGACTTGCTGAAGAGAGATTATTTTGGTTTAATGACAATTTTTGTCAATGTTTTCTTGAACCAAATCATCAATAATATTGATATATTCTGATAAATTTTTGCAGTTTTCATTTATTAATGAGTTTATAATGAATTATTTGAACAGTATTTCTTACATTAGCAACAAGAGGAATAAAAATTTTATCAAAAGAATTAATTCCTCCCTCTTCCAGATAATTATCATATCTCAGAACAAAAGATAAAATAGTATCCTATGTCAGTAGTTCACAATTAAAACACCTTTATTGATAAAGGCATTTCAATATTAATACATATAAAATATTAACATTTTGCAGATGAACAGTCCAAATTCCTTATCCAAATTTTTCAAAATATTTTCCAATTATTGTAGCATTGTAGCAAATTTTCTTGAAATGATTTAACAAATATAATTAAAATTAAGTTTTTTTTTTGTAGCAATAAGTAATAATACTGAATATAACACTGTTCCAAACATGATTTAATGAAACATCAACATAAACATTGTAAAAAGAATCCAAACAATTATAGAAAGAAATTTTTTGTTATAAATTCCTTTCTATACTATACTTTCAAATTATGAATAATGTCCTCATCCATAAACTATATTTGAGAACAAAAAACGCAAATTTATATTGGTCAGATTTTTGACATTATAATGTATTGAACAATTATCAACTATATTTGTTGTTATATTTTTTCAATTTTAAATTTATGATGTAATTTATGCAATCAATTTTTTTATATAATTGATATTATCCAGACTTTGTTGTTAGAAAATAATTTATTGATTAACTGATAGTTTTTAACATCAGTTAATTAATAAAATAACAATTAATTGCACTTATTCAATACTAGTATGCATGTCATCATCTTTGTAAACTTAATGAATTTCAGACAGAATAGTTTTGATCTAATCATTACTATAGCAAGATAAACATTATGAGCTTCATTTTGAACAATTTAGAAAATAATTCTGTGTTGACTTTTGAATTTAGAAAGAGATCTCTCTTTGACAGGAAAATTTATTAAACTAAGAGACTTAGCAAAATAACTGGTTTTAAAGTAGGACTATCAATAAATAATAACACTTTTATTCTTCAACCATAGTAGACTAGCTCAAGATGTGATATACAGTATTGCTTTTAAATTTTTTTTTCTGATTTAACTAGTGCTATAATCCAATACTTTTCTGAAAGAAAATTCTCAAGACAAAATTATATGATGGATAATCAATTATCTATTTCTTTAATAATTCTGTTAAAGATAAATTTCTCTTCTTGGAAAATTCATAAATTTCAATTTTCTGATCAGTAGTAGTTTTCTGTTTCAATATTTTAACGAATTCAAAAATTAAGTTACTAGAATACAAAAAAAAAAAGAAATGCTTTTTATATAGAACATGGATAATGTTCCTTTATATGGAGCATCTGAAAAATGTGACATTATAGCATGAGACCAGAGAAATTCATTCCTTACATAAATTTTCTTTAAATGTACATTTTTTTGCTTAGAAAATTACTATACTAGAGAATATTTTTTTTAATCAGAGTTTTCACAATTGTTCTTTATATGGAAAATCAGTTGTAATTTTTTAAATACCTGCATTCTGTAATATTCACATGAAGCTGTAACTATGTATATATTTTAAATATTTTATTTTATTATGATTATGTATACTGAATATGCTAAAATTTTTGTAGATATATAGAATTATTGCAACAAAATTAACAAATATAGGTAAGTGAATTTTAATCAAAATAAGTAAATAACTGAAAAAGATTGAATTATTGCAAAAATTTATTTCATTTTAGAAAAACCAAGAACGCAAAGAGAATATGAAGATAGTTTTACCTTCAAAATGTTTTTATTTGAATTTATAAATATGTATTCATCTCTTATATACATTGCATTCTTTAAAGGAAGGTGATTATTTCCTAATTCTTTAAATAAAATATTAATGACAAATTTACTATATTTTTTAAATAATCAGTTGTTTGATACTGAAATCTGTTTATGTAGATTTTTTGGACATCCAGGAGATACAATTACATTGTTTGGATATAGGCAAGATCAGGTGAATTATATTGACATTAAAATAATGTATTTAACTTAAAATAGAATTAATATTATTACATGATTTGAAATACAATAAAATTCTACTACGTGGCAATTATAATATCTAATTATCTGTTCATATGAAGGTAATTGTCTTCAATAATTTTAGATATTTGTGGAAGAAGAAAAATTAGTAATAATTATTATTATTAATTTTTCTTCTTCCAATGTAAAAATTTATTAATTTTAATTTATTTTACAATGAAAAAATATTACCAATAAAGTTTAATCAAATAGTACAACTTACTGGGAGTGCTTGTAGTTTACATTTTATTATAATAAATTTTACATTTTTGAATAAATGACCATATCTCATTCAGAAAATACATTTTTAACGTATTTATAAAATAAATATAATAATTTCTGAATGATTCTGTTTAAACAGTAAATTACATTTTTGATTAATTATATAAATAAAATGTCAATTGATAGTATTCATTTGTGTAAAAATATGATAGCATGCCAATATTAAGGAGTAAATATGCCTGCCTTTTCATATTTTTTTTTTTTTTTTAAATTTCACTCATTGCATCTATATAGTATAACAGCTTATGTGAGAGCACATATCATTTCTATATTAATTAAATTTCAATATACCTCAACTAGAAAACAACAAAGATGCATATCCTTTTAATATTGAATGTTGACAATTGCTTTAGATAATTTTCTCTTTAGATCAATTGCTTTAGATACAGATTGATTTTTACTTTTAATTCTATATATCTTAAAAATATACTCAATGCCAATCAGCCTTTTTTTTTTTTACAAAAGATAGCTAAATATATATACTTTTTCACTCTGTTTGTATTGACATGCATCATATCTAAAAAATATCTTAACTAAACATTGAGGGTATTTAGATCTTTGTAAATGATATAATCATTAAGATTTTTCTTTAAGTTTTAGATTCCATTTTTACTCCAGATCAGTCATTTATAATTATATTATTTGACTTTTTTTCAAATTTTTGTTTGCCAAACATTTTTATTTTTGTTGCCTTATCTTCAAAATAGTTTATTTTAGATTAAAATTCATAAACAAAATTAATGATTTTCTTTAAAACGTTTACAAATTACCTAGTAAAACATATAATTTGTTTATATTGCTTTACTATGTTTAAAATTATGAAACATTTACTTAATTTTGATATAATTAATAATAAATGCATTAAAATTTTATTTTTTTTAGCAGAATTTAAATATAAATATTATTTAGTAAATATTTATTATTGTTTTAAGTGTGAGCTTGGAGGATGTTTATTTGAAGTATGTATTCAGCTTGCTGTAGTTATGGTTGGGAAGCAGATTTTAAATAATATTACAGAACTCTTTTACACGTAAGTTATTAATTTCTTCTTTATTTTACTTTAATATATGAAAATCTTTAATTTTATAAAAATCATTAAGATTCTATTAGCATAAAAAATTGCCATTAGGAAAATTTCAAAAATTAGGAACAAGAAAAATTTATTAAATTGCTAATACTTTTGAACATCACTGATTTTTATTTGCTATTTCAAGTGATAATAAATAGATAAGAAAAACACTATATGTACTTGAGTATAAGCCAATCCATATATAAGCTGATGCTGGGTTTAGCTTGGAAAAATCTATAATAAGTTGAAATTAACATGTAAACAGACTCAAATTCTAAAATTAAAACAATGTGACATTTATTGAAATAGCTAATTCTTTTTCTGACTTAAATAATTTTCAAAATTTGTAATGCTAGAGTTATTTGACTGTTATTTGATTATTGTTTGGTTAAAATTTAGTTCATTATCAGAATGAGTATGAGCATCAAGACAAAAAAAACCATAGCCCATTATATTGAAATATGTGATACAACAAGGAAGATAAATTATAAGGAGATGAATGCGATCATATTATGTTCAGTTATGCATTTCATGAGTTATAATCTATATTTTTACTAAATGTTTAACTTTCCAAAAAAGTTTTTATGAAATAGATAATTAAAACTTCACTGATGTTATACTTAAATTTTAATAAATTTTTTTATGGAGTATAATTATCATTTGATTAATATTAATTCATTTTGTTTCTGTTATACTAAATTCTAACTAGTGTTTTATATTATACAAATTTATAATTTGTTTGACAAAAACTGTAAAACAACTAAAAATAAAGCTAAATTTTTCTGTTATTTCTAAATCTCAACAGAAATATTTGAAAAAAATGGAGTTAAATTGATAGAAAATCAAAACTAGAACACGCAAAGGAAATTTTGCTGAAATTGAAGTAAATGAAAAATCAGGAAATATATATACAATTGTTGAAGAACAAATCTGATATCTGAAATCAGTTTCAAAATAATATCCTTTGTATTTAATAATGATGCAAGCTGCCAGAGATTACACATTTTTTATCAGAAATATTGGGAATCTTAATTTGCATTCAATAAAACAGATTAACTGATATATAAAATAATAGCAACTATGTTTACTTGTAAAATAGATACTCTACACATTTCAGATCTTATTTGTTAAATACCCAATAAATTAATATTTTCACGTATATTTAAATATGAATAATTCACTAAATATATATTTAAGAAAAGTAACAATATATATATTCATATTCTGAGTTATAATTAATTTTTTATTATATTTAATTGTTATAAATTTTTTTCAAATTCATTTATATATTTGAATTAAATTAAATTATATAAAATAACTATAATTATAAGGTAAATTTTTCACTTTAGGAAAATAATGAATTGGTGGCGTCAGTGGTGGAGAGGTAGAGAAGGACTATCAACACGTGAAGCAACAACCCGTTGGGAACAAGATTATAATCTTTTAGAATGTGATCGAATGGCTCTTTTTGATGAATATTTAGAAATGGGTAAGTGAAAAAGATTCTTTGATTATCTCCATAGAAATTATCATTCAAATGGTAATCTGTTTTATTTGAATGATAAAAATATATTTATTAGCTTATTTATTTTTACAATATTTTTATTGTAAAAATGTAAGCTAATAAAATATATTTTTACAATATTTTAATTGATGTAATTTAAACTGATTATTGGTGATATTATGTAAAATATATTTTTACATGATTGGTATAATTTTTACATGATTATTAAAATGATTATTGGTGATATAAATGTAAAATGTATTTTTACAATATATTAATTGATGTAATTTGAACTGATTATTGGTGATATTAAACTGTATTTGCATAAATTAGTTTTTATGCAAATACAGCTATCACCAACTTTAAAAAATTATGTATAATTAAGCTAATGCAGATTTTCACATGATTATTGCTGCTGTTAATATTTTCACTATTCTCTCACTAAAAAATTACTAAATAATACTATAAATTTGAATATTTTATGCTGTATAATTTAAATTTTAATATTGATTTTCAAATTGAAGTATCTAGTAACAATTAGAAGAATATCAGATTAATTTTTCAAAGAAAAAGCAAATAATCTTTGAAACCATTTATTGGTGTCTTCATACACAGATTATTCAGGCTATAATCTGTAATATTTTTAATTAAAATGATAATGAAAAAATTTCTATTAAAAATAAGGAGTATCAATGTTAAATTCTAGTTATAAAAAACAATTTTAATTTGATAATCTGAAAATTCATTTCAAACATGGTATAAATCATAAGGTGTCTTGTAATATGGCATTAAATAGAAGAATCTAGAGAGGATTCCTGGTTCCTTATCTACAAATATTTTTAGGAGGATTTGAATCCAGTTCATTGATCTTTCTCCTTTATCACCTCTGCCAATTTCATCATACATATGGTTGATATCAAATAATGGAATGTTGATCATTTAATGATCACTTGTTTGGAAAGCAGCATAAAATAACAAAGACAAAAGAAATAAATCATAATTTTAAAATTTTATAAAAAAATATTAAGCAGGACAAAATTTAAAATATTTATTTCAAACACCTTGTATATTATTTATTTTTAAAATACAGGGTATTCCTAAAAGATCTGGCCAGAAATATTTATTTCAAACACCTTGTATATTATTTATTTTTAAAATACAGGGTATTCCTAAAGGATCTGGCCAAATTTAAATCACAAATGCTACTCATCAAAACAAAGCAAAATGTCTATATAAAGATGAATATAGAAATGTTTCATTTTTGAGGTTACACAGGATGTAAAAGCATAGGTCGTATACATATAATCTTCACAAAAAAAACAAAATCATCAATTATTTCCAATCATTCACAGATTATCCCAGTAGCTGTTGCAGTGTTGTGATTAATATATAGATTGTTTTGTTTACAATTGATTTCAAATTAAAATTTATTACAGTCATCACAAGACTAAGAGACCTATTAAATTTGTATGCTTTTACACTGTGTTATCTTGAAAAGGAAAGCAAAAAGTCTATAAAAAGATGGGCCTTCCAGGCCCATCTTTATATGAACTTTTTGCTTTGTTTTGATGAGCAGCATTTGTGATTTAAATTTGGTTAGATCTTTTATGAACCCTATATTTATAGTATTTATTTTTTGTGTATAATTTTTTAAATATAAATTTAAATTTGAAAAATTAAGAAATAAATAAATTAATATTTTAGATTTACTGCAAATTTTATTTTCAAATTAATATGTATAGGATTAGCTGGGGTATAAAATTAAATTCTTGTCTCAGTTGCCAAATAGTCAAATTATGACTTTGATTAAAACTCTTATTGATGCATTTGATTATATTTTATAGAATATTTTCTATAAATGTAAATTGAAAATTCATTCATAGATCTTAATAATAATGCATCTTGTATTAAGGTTATTTTCATTGGCCATTTAGGATTACTTATTTTGAAAATACACTTTTGTAATTTAATAAAAATAAACTTTATTCTGAAAATTACAAGTTTTGAATTTCTATCTTCAATTATTTGCAAGTGAATAAAGAAAAAATTGTAAATCCTGATATCATTTAAAAGTTTATTTTACAGAATATAAAAACATATTCATATGAATACAATAGACACTAGAAAAGAAAATAATAATAATAAATATATATTTTTATATTCTGCATTTTTTTTTACTTTCTCCATATGTAGCATAGAGAGAGTTTTATCACAAGAAAAATTGATTTGGAGATTTTATTGGAAATACAGGTTTTAAGGAACCCTGATCCATATTTTGGTAAGTTTCTGAATGATGTATGTGTTTGTATGTCTGCATGTAATAAAATTTTATAACTGCTCTAATTAAAAACTATTTTTAGAAATATATGACATTTTTTTTTATTTAACTTATGCTGTATATGGGAAAAATCAAGAATTAATTAGATTTTGACTCTAATCATGTGAAAATCTTCATATATTAAGAAATTTATTTAATTAATTTTATATTTTTATTTAATGAATTTTGCTATTTTATTTATTATTGTTTAATTATCTTTATATATTGTTACCATAGCTATTTATTTAACTTTATAATCACATTAGATGAAAATTCAAAAGATAAAAATTTTAAATTTGTATGACTAATAATAGAGTAGATTGAAACATTTGTTTAACTAGAATAGTGTACAAAATGCTTTCAATCTGTGTGTTTATTATTACATCCTGAACAATTTTCAAACTTATTATTCATCAGTATTAACTTATAATGTGTACATAGCCTAAAAATAGTTTAGTATAATTTTTTAATAAATAGCTGTTTCTAAACTACATATATATTGTATATTATTTTATCATTTTAAAATAAAAATATATAATATATACTAATAACTTATTAAAGATATTGATATTTAACATAAAAACTTTGAAACCTTGATTATCTGATTATGTGATCAAATAATCAAAATTTGTTAGGGATAATCAGAATGTTGTCTGATCTAGGTATGTGGTCAAATGGATGCTCTTAGCATATTTATTAAATAGTAGGATACAAATTTTGAATTTGATAACACTTTGCTTTTGGTGAATTTATTACTCATTAAACTGCTAGGCAAGTCTTAATAACCATGAAAATGCATTGCATTACATATTATTTTATGAAAAATTATACAGTTACAGAAAATTGCTAAGTATATTCACCAGTGAGAGCTAAATATATTTATCTAGATTCAACTTTTTATAAATGATGTGACTATAAAAGTATTCTCTTATGACTGCTTATTTCATAATGGTAAGTGCCAGCTACATTTATTTGCATACTACTATGCTGCAAGTTTGATACAGTCAAGCCTGTAAAAGATTGCTGGTACTACTGTCTATGTTTTGAACAACTATTGAGATAAATTATGAGGGGAGGACAAAACATTCTTACTCTCATCATGATATGAATTTGACATAATATATATTTTTGAATCAAATGTACAGAACTCATATGTTGTTCTATTCAGTTTTCTGTTTAATTCTTAAATTTAATATTTTTTGTTATTGAACCTTATGTCATATATATAATATATAATATGTACTGTAAGTATATGTAGTACAGTGATACCTCGGTTCACGAACACAATCCGTTCCTTGACGCTGTTCGTGATCCGAAAAGTTCGTAAACTGAATCAATTTTTCCCATTGCAATTAATGTAAATCCAAATAATACGTTTTTTTCCTAGAAAAAATTTTTAACATGTTATGGATTTATGTGTGGAAATAATACAGAAAGGAAATAAATATAACAGTAAAATTAGAAGAAAGCATGTTTAACACCACCTTCACTAACACTTTTAACTTTTTTGGGAGCCAAAATAAGGGATAAATTAAATTAAGTAAAGAAAAATACTAAAATATCAACACTTGTGGAAATTTACTGTACCCATATGAGCTGGGCAAACTGGATTGCTGCTGGGGGCGAGGCTGTGCTCAGGGTTTTGTGTGCTGCGAGTCACGTGCGCTCCATGCATTCCGTGCATGAGTGTTCGTAAACCGAAGCATCGTTCATAAAGCGAAGCAAAATTTGTTCGCAAATGGTGTTCGTAGACCGATTTGTTCGTGAACCGAGACGTTCGTAATCCGAGGTATCACTGTATATGTATAGCTGATGAGAATCAAATAGATCAAAAATGTTTGTGTTTATATACTAACTGTAATTTGCAACTAATAAAGTTCTTTCATATCAGTATCCTATCTAAGTACTAGAAATAGGAATTAGTGTATGACTTTTTTGAAATTTAAAAATTGTATTCTTTTTGTTATTATTGATGATTTTTTATAAGTTGAAGATAGTTGCAGTTATTAACCAAAAATATTTCTTAATTAAAAACTTTTGAAAATTAAACTGCTGTTTTAATGCTTTTTTAGACTTTCTATAGAGAGATCCAGCAGCAAACAACTGGTCGGCCCGGGAAAGGCCCGAGCCCCTGCCCCCAGTTAGCTGCCCCTAGTGAAGAAATTCCTATAGAGTTGGTAGAGCATGGCTGCACCCATCCCTCGCTAATGGATGCTCTGTAGTTCGCCACTCGACCGTCCGAGTCCCTGCGGATCCGGGATTAAGAATTGGTCCGACGTATGCCCTGCGTGAGGTACGAGTCCTCTATAAGGGTCTCAATCCCAAGGCGTTGTACCGGTCCGAAGGGATGAATGGTGAAGGGATAGAAGCCGTTACGTTGCCCAGCCGAGGGTTGGCCTTGCTCGGACTGAGTGGGTTCATCCAGAGGCCGGGGAAGCTAGCTTCCTAGGGAATCAAAATACGTTGCCCAGCCGAGGGTTGGCCTTGCTCGGACTGAGTGGGTTCATCCAGAGGCCGGGGAAGCTTGCTTCCTAGGGAATCAAAATATTTCGGGGAGTTGATCCGAGCGATATTCGACCACACGGAAGGCGCCTGGAGCCCGGCCATTGCACGGCGTCGGTCGATATCGTCCCTAAGGTGGCCCACAAGTCTGGCGCGGACAGTGGGCTGTATCGGTGATCGAACCGGGGGAGATTCTCGCCCTTTCCAAGAGGGAAGGTGGCCGCTCTGGTTTTTACTATTGTGGTTGCCATCCCGCCGTAATTTCAGTTAAGGTTCTGTTCGCTAGGTGGATCCGGCCTTGTCCGATCCACTGTCGGGCTGTTACGTTTACGTAGCGGTTTAGTCTGACATAAGAGATCCCCTGTCTTGGGGGATCCGATCCTATAGCAAATACACAGCCTCTGGTTGCTTGCAGTAAGGAAAGGTTCGGACTTTTCCGTCCTTTCGGCCTGTTGTCGGCAACAGCGCCTGAGCAAGGTGTACTTCGAATCGGGCTGTTACGTTTACGTAGCGGTTTAGTCTGACATAAGAGATCCCCTGTCTTGGGGATCCGATCCTGTTGCAAAAACACAACCTCTGGTTGCTCGCAGTAAGGAAAGGTTCGGACTTTTCCGTCCTTTCGGCCTGTTGTCGGCAACAGCGCCTGAGCAAGGTGCCGAAGATTCCCTCCTTCCCTCTCTGCCTTGGTATCCATCAAATCATCCGAGATCCGGAGCTATACCATCCACGTCGGCATCTACTCAGCGAGAACCGTTGTCCGAATCACCGTCGAGAAGAAAGCCGTACCTTGCCGTCCAAGGAACAGCTGAGAAGCCGTCCGACCTTACTATGACTTGTCCTCCGACGCAATCTTATCTTGTCGGTTAAACTGTGTAAACTCTCTCCTTAATAAAGGAAGATGTTTGTTTGTGCAAACGTTGTCTCCGAGTCCGTCAGTGTCTAGCATCTCGTTACTCGTCCTTATCTTCGCCTCACGCTGCTCATAGGCCATTCGTCTGTCGAGAACTGCTCTTTTGGTAATTTGCGGGCTGCGGGCTTCACAATATTAATTTCACGCGTATAATTATAACTCTGTTTGTGTATATTATTCTTATGATTTATTACTTTACATTATTGTAATTGGTACATTATCATAATAACCAGCTTTAATTTAAATGTTAAGAACATTATGTGCGTTCTTTAGAATTCTGTTTGTTATTCTACTTTTAATGGAAGCTGATGATGATTTAAATCAAGAAATCATAAAAACTCGCCTGTCGAGAGCCGCTCTTTTGGTAATTTGCAGGCTCTGAGGGCTAGGGCTTCACAGTTTCTTAAGTAAACAGTTTGTAAGGACTATCAATAAAGTTATGTATTTGATCTTTGTGATGAAAAGAACTACAGTACTTTGTTTGTACACTTCTCAGCAAACAGTAATTTCAGATAATTTAAAAGTATCCAATATGTGAATACTTATATAGATGCAACTGTATAATACAGTAATGCATCTGTTAGTTTGTCTTCTAACTTATTGAATTTTAAGTTTATATTTCCTTGTAGATACCTCTAAATGCAATTATTATGTTAACATATGATGAATTAAAATTGAACTGACTCAATTTACTAACTACTTAAGAAATATCAAGAGTAAATATGGCCAAATACAGTGGATTCCACTTAATTGGGGCAGCTGCGTAATTGAGCCAAATCTCACGGAAACCAAACTAATAAACTAATACATAATTTAAACGCTTAATTGGACAGTAGCAGAAAAGGAATTTTCAATTTTTGATATATTTTAGTGATATTTTGTAAGTATGGCAACACTATGTACACTAATACTTGCTTGTTATGTGGTATTGTTATGTGTACTCTAATACTTGTTATGTGGGTGCTTTCTTAAAAATATCCTCATATAAAAATTATTACAACATTTTATTGTACCGGTAATTTTTCAGGTTAAACCTTTCTATAAGACAATGCAGACTAACACAATGGAGCAGTTGTTTCTTCATGTCCTATTACATACACATCGTCGATACACTGTTGCCGCACTAATATAAACATCCATTCTTTAGTAAAATTATAAGTAAATATCATTGTTGATAAATAATACATAACAATACTGTATTCGGCAACATTAGCGTGATAAGAATCAGTTATCTATCGTCGTGAGTCTGGCAAGTGTGCTTCTACTTAAGAGTCTACCGTTACTGTACCTAGCGATATTCATTTACAGTGTCGATTTATTTAAAATTTTAAAATCTTTGTCAAGCTGTCAAGAAAGGATTTTACACTTTCAAGTAAAATTGCTTTGCTGTATAAAATTAAAAGCCAGCCATTTATTACAAGCCATTGTAGATTCGCTTAAATAAATCAAAATCTATCATAGTGCGTCTTATACAACAAGAAAGTCAACTGTGTGAGGAGTGCATTAGATAAAGAAATTCCAGGAACATCCAAAGAAAGTGTGATGGAAAGGATCCAGAAGTTGTTGCTTTGCTGTATAAAATTAAAAGCCAGCCATTTATTACAAGCCATTGTAGATTCGCTTAAATAAATCAAAATCTATCATAGTGCGTCTTATACAACAAGAAAGTCAACTGTGTGAGGAGTGCATTAGATAAAGAAATTCCAGGAACATCCAAAGAGAGTGTGATGGAAAGGATCCAGAAGTTGAAGAAGCATTAGATCATTGGATTTCTATAATTAGCGGGCGAGGTGTGAATATCAGCAGCCCAGTGTTGAAGATGAAGTCAGACGAGATCAGTAAAAAGCTAATAATTAGGTACCTATTTTAATAAAGCATTAAAATAGGTACCTAATTATTAGTTTATTACCTGTTATTTATTTACCTATGAACTACGTATTTTATTTTAGAATTTATTATTACTTCGTTTAATTGGGACTGCTGCTTAATTGGGCCAAAATGGCTTAGTTCCAACATGTCCCAATTAAGCGGAATCCACTGTACTTCAGAGATCCAATAATGCTTTGATACAGAAATTTAGAAGCTTCTCTCATCTAATTGGCAAAAACTCATTTCAACTTGCAGTTATTATTTAAATAAAGTAACAAGTTTTGCAATTTTCATATGGAAATGCTTTAATATATCCTTAATATATTTTCATTGAATAACTGATGGGTCTGAAGCCCTTCATTTTAGAGTCCCTTTTTTGATATTTTTCATTAATTTTAAATTGCTTCTGGCAATTATCAAGTCATCTACAAAAACACTGATTTAGATGGTTTTGTGTTTGTTTCTCATAAAATATACATATGGTTCAGATACAAGCAGTTTCAATATATACTTATGCAGTTTATCTGATTTTGATACATTAGTCTCTACATGTTTTAGGCTATTGATAGATTGTTTTTAAATAATAAAATTCTGTAATCCTTAGTTCCCAGTGCAAGAAGACTGGTTTTTTTTTTTTTTTTTTTTAATTTCTTCTATAATATCTTCTTTTAATGTTTTTTTTTTTTTTTTTTCTATTTTTATCATACCATCTGCTTGGTATTTCATTTTAAAATCCAAAAACTTTAGGACAACTTTTTAAGTTTTGCTTTTATTAATGCATTAGTTTGACTTTGTAATATATTTCTTCATTCATTACCCTTTTCATTATTAAAAGCTTCATTAGCATTTTTTTCAAATTATTGTGATGTATGAGATATTTTAGTTTCAAGATTTTCAAATATCTTATTTTTATTTTTCAGTATTTCTATTGTTTTTAAAATTTTCTATTTTTCTTTGTTCTGTTCTGAGCTTGCCTTCTGCTTTTCCTTTTTTAATTTAAGATTACTTCAGATTGTGATGATTTCTATGGTTGTAAATTGGTCTCTATCAAAATCTGCTCTGATATTTATCCCCTAAATCCAAATTTGTGTTTTTGATTGCAGAATTGATTTTCAAGATTCAGATTTTAAGATTTCAATATCTTTTTCAGATCCTTCAACTTTCTCTTCAGTTTACTGAAGAGAAAGTTCAGTTTATTGAAGAGAAAGTGCATTTTGCAACTTTTGATTATGATTCTTAATATTTTGGAATTCAAAAATACTTTTAGGAATATATATCTTATATAAGTTTGGGAATTTCTCTGTTATAGAAGATGAAAAACTGCAAAAACTACAAAAGAATTTGAATGCACACAGAAATGGAATCAAATGAAAACTAAAAATATTTAATAATATTTTTAATTCAAAATCAAATTAAAATTAATATAATTTCAAAATTAGCTTTCTATGATGAAATTTTTTTCTATAAAAACATTTATTAGTAACATAAATAAATTATAATATAAAGACAATTAATATTATTAATGCATAAACTCAAAAAAGAATGTATAAAACTATATAAAAATGACATCATAAAAACTAAAAATATTTAATAATATTTTTAATTCAAAATCAAATTAAAATTAATATAATTAGAAATATATAATTTCAAAATTAGCTTTCTATGATGAAATTTTTTTCTATAAAAACATTTATTAGTAACATAAATAAATTATAATATAAAGACAATTAATATTATTAATGCATAAACTCAAAAAAGAATGTATAAAACTATATAAAAATGACATCATAAATAAA